>CAIGQZ010032741.1:7085816-7097007 GCA_903798205.1 Danio tinwini | reverse complement strand
ATATATATATATATATATATATAAGCTCAGTTTGAGAGTTTTATTTATTTGATAGTTTATTTTACATTTCATGTTTGTAAAGGCTAAATACTAATAAAAAGTGAACATGTTTTTTTTGTACTGTTTTTATTTTTTAAAAAGTTATAAGAGCTTGGAGGTATTATAGATTGTAGGTACAGACATCCATTGTGTTTGTTTTTGGCAGTTTTTTTCTGTCTTTTTAGTATTGTCCATTTCAATATCAGAGTTATATTGTATCGATTGAAATTAAAAAATATAACGTGATGTAAATTTTTGCTATATCGTCCAGCCCTAGGTGTCGTGAAAAAAAAACGCTGCTCCATTTAGGCGGAAGTATCGAACCATAAGCTTTACATATTTATATCAGTTTTATATCTCCTAAACTTGAATTTTGTAGCACACTAGCTTTTAGAGATCCTTAAAACTAACAATACTGATACTAACATCTAAAAATGGTATTTTTTAGTTTCACTGGACCTTTAAGCTAATGTAATTCATGTACCATCTTTTAGCAGATAAGGATGTAGCTTTTTTACTTTTATTAAACTGGTCTTAAAGTAATGTTTGGGAGATTTACAGGAATGCAACTAGTCATTATATTCTTGTAGACTTTGTGAAGGTTAAAACGTTGTATCAGGAACTTAATGCTTTTGAAGGTATTGCAAAAATGAAACATTCATGCAGGTGTGAAAATGTGTAAAAATTCACTCAAAATGTGCTTCGTCTAGCTCCAACTTTGAGCAAGTAAAGTCAACATTTTTAGACTGCAAATTGTGGCAAACATCCTGGGGAAATAAATTCATGTGGTGGATATCAGACTACTGTACAGTAGTTTTGCACTGCAGAATTCAGTTTGCTTTTGAAAAGGCACAGCTTTACAGTATATTGACCACATTAGAACTCTGTTAGGAGTGACATTAGATGTATTTGTAAACCGTTTTAGAAATGTAGCTTTCTGTTTGGGATACTTTCATAGTACCTTGTGTTTTCCGGCATTTTATCAATCCTAATTCACACAATTTAACATGAATGTCAAGACTTTATTTCTGTGATAATTCTGGATGTAGATTCACACTAGATGCGTAGCTGTTACTTGAGAAATTAGCAGAGTATTTTTATACTGGTAATGTGTTTTAATTATTGGTTGAATTCCTGATGTGTTTGTGTAGTTTAAGGTGGAAGGTCTAAGATTAGTGTAAAACAGTTTAATATATCATTGCAGGGCAAAGATTAATTGTTATTAATGACATCCAATAAACATTTGTATATAATGTGTATATTTATTATGTATATAAATATAAACATGCACACTCATATGTTTGAGAAACTATATATGAGTACATAATATATATATATATATATGCACATCAGACTAATGTGTATGTATTTGTGTATCTATGTAAATATGTAAATTTAAATATATATATTGTTTGTTTTTTTTGCGATTTAATTTTTGGCCAGCACTTATAAGGTGTCATTTTTCAATTTCAGGTCAGTGCATCAATTCAGAGACAAGGATCGACCTCCCAGCAGTCTGTAAATTCAGACAAACTGGAATTCAGCGATCCCCGTCTTCACAGGCAAATGTACTTATCTCTCAGTAGGAACATTACTTTTTTTGGCCATGTGGAAGCAGTGTGGAACAAACTAAATGATTATTGATATATATTAGTGGTGTAACGGATCCCAAATCTGCAGTTCGGATCACACCAGGGTTTTTTAGTCACGGATCGGATCATTTTTCAGATCAGCAAAAAAGTGAGACAAATGTCATTTGATTCCCATTTATATAAAAATATTACTGCAAAAGACATTGCTTTTAACAAACAGAACTTAGAACCTGTAATGTTAATAACAATAAAAATCAAGAAGGAACCAGCTGAAAAAAAAAGAAAAGTATTCAATATGAAATATGATCTTTACTACTGTTGCTGATAATGCTAAATATAGAAATCTAACATCTTGTACAACAGGTCACATTTATATTCAATTAATGATTCAACAAATCACACATAAAACTTCATGTTTTATTATACTGTAGGTTTATTATTTTTGAAAACCTATTCAGTGACATCATTTTGATGTTTGTTTGTCGCCATCTGTTGGTTACACAATGTAATTGCTTTTACCAGCGTCAAAAACTCACCAGCGTCATGTTTCATTAAGCTGTGATTTTAATCTTTACCATAAACATCAGTGTTTATATCTGAATTGTAAACTGTTTTTCCAGAGCTTCTGTGTTATCCAATCTAAACTTACTGAAAAAGTGTAAAAATCATTATAATTTATCGTTCATGTTGCGCGGGTTTGAGCTGAGATCACGATCTATTAATGTTTAATTGTGCAGCTTTATACTGAATTCATTAATGCAGGCTAAACACACAGTGACAGAAAACACATTAAATTAATAGCCTAAGTAAGCATTTAGGTAGGTCCCACCACAAATTTTCCCGTCATCATTATATCTTACAGGGAAGCTAAAATTCTTTCATGCAGGCGATTTGAATGACGCAGGAGGCGATCTTTCTGCAATGGTTATAAATGTTGGATTAACCAACAAGTTCAAAATAACTTATCAATCCGTGGGTCAAGTGCGTTCAGATCCGTGAGTTGGGATCCGTACAGATCAACAGTGATCCGCTACACCCCTAATATATATTACTAAAATAAAAGTCTGTTTGCGTACAGTTAAGAGGCAAAAATATTAGTGCAATATTTATTCTTTTTTTATATATATATTTCTCAAGTGATATTTACTGTTTCACAGTATTTTATATATTTTGTCTTCTGGAGAAAATCTTATTTGCTTTATTTTGGCTAGAATAAAAGCAGTTCATTTTTAAAAACCAATTTAATGACACTGTATATTGCAAAGTTTGTGTTTTTTTGTTGTTTATTCATCATTTAGATCCCCATTAGGTCTTCATTAATATAGATTTATTTAGATACCCAAAACACAATTAACAAAATTATATGTACAGTTGAAGTCAAAATGATTTGCCCTCCTCAGATTTTTTATTTTAACATTTTTTAATATTTCCCAAATGATGTTTAAGAGCAAGACATTTTTCACAGTATTTTCTATAATATTTTTTCTTCTTGAGAAAGTCTTGTTTGTTTTATTTCGGCTAGAATAAAAGCAGTTTACATTTTTTTAAATACTATTTTAAGGTCCATATAATTAAGCAATAGTTTTTTGATTGTCTTCAGAACAAACCATCGTTATATATTGTCTTGCCTAATTACTCTAACTTGTCTAATTAACCTAGTTAAGCCTTTAAATCTCACTTTAAGCTGAGTACTAGTTTCTTGAACAATATTATTTACTGTCATCATGGCAAAGAGAAAAGAAATTAGTTATTAGAAATGAGTTATTAAATCTGTTATGTTTAGAAATGTTGAAAATTTTTATCTCCGTTAAACAGAAATTGGGGAAAAAAAATAATTAAAATTTGACAATTCCGTCTTCAACTGTTTATTGGTTGTTAGTTCTAGGTTGTTTTAGTTAACAAACGTTTGCTTTGTTTTGTTTTCTAGCAGTCAAGAAGGCTTGTCGGGCTCCAACGGCAGTGCGAGCATTAGCGTTCCCGCCCCCGTCAGCACCTCCCGATCCCAAAGCACTTTCACTCCTTCTCTAGCACTGCACTTTGATGAAAATCTCATTAAGCATGTTCAAGGCTGGCCTGCAGAACATGTGGAGAAGCAGGTGGCGGCTTGTTTCTGTCTCTTCAACTGTTGTCTCGCAATCTTTTATCAGACATCATTTCTCCAACTGTTGAAATCCTCTCCTTTTTTTTTCTCTCAACGTCAGGTGTCTCGGTTGCGTGAGGATATCCACAACATGGGAACCCTGTATATGTCCGAGATCTGCACCGAGCTCAAGAATCTGCGCTCTTTAGTGCGAGTGTGTGAAATCCAGGCCACACTGAGAGAGCAGAGGTTTGTAACCCTGAATTATCTTTAAAGGACAGTTCACGTGAAAATTAACATTGTCATTTATGCTCCTGGCGACGCAGTGGCTCAGTGGTTAGCACTGTCGCCTCACAGCAAGAAGGTCACTAGGTCGAGTCCCGGCTGGGTCAGTTGGCATTTCTGTGTTTTTTTTTTTTTTTTTGCATGTTTGCATGTTCTCCCCTCATGGTGAAGGTTTCCTCCGGGTGCTCCGGTTTCTCCCACAGTCCAAAGACATGTGCTGTAGGTGAATTGGGTGAACAAAATTGGCCGTAGTGTATGGTATGAGAGTGTATTGGTGTTTCCCAGTACTGGGTTGCAGCTTGAAGGGCCTCCGCTGTGTAAAATATATGCTGGATAAGTTGGCGGTTCATTCCGCTGTGGTAACCCCTGATGAATAAAGGGACTAAGCTGAAGGAAAATGAATGAATGAAGTTAGGCTCCCTTATTTTAGGATGATTTTTGCGAATAAAATGTCTAATTTTCTTAAAATTGCAGCATTTATTTGATTTATTTGCATGTTCTCCCCTCATGGTGAAGGTTTCCTCCGGGTGCTCCGGTTTCTCCCACAGTCCAAAGACATGTGCTGTAGGTGAATTGGGTGAACAAAATTGGCCGAAGTGTATGGTATGAGAGTGTATGGGTCTTTCCCAGTACTGGGTTGCAGCTTGAAGGGCCTCCGCTGTGTAAAACATATGCTGGATAAGTTGGCAGTTCATTCTGCTGTGGCGTCCCCTGATGAATAAAGGGACTAAGCTGAAGGAAAATAAATAAATGAATTTACGCTCCTTTATTTGAGGATGATTTTTGCGAAAATTTTGCAGCATTTATTTGATTCTGATTACTTTTTTGACCTCAAGAACCATTCATCCCTTTAATTTTTAAAAAGGAAACGCTGAGAGAAACCGAGAGAAGTTTAAGTGCTTAAGTTACTGCACACAGAATCCGAAATTTTCATACGTAATTTTCCAACGTTAAAAAGTAAATCCGACGACCTCATGTTGTGTTAACCGTATTGACACACTGCCTCCGAAACCTTCATCTGTTATAAAAAAAAACTTTAATTGGATTCAGTTGATTTGTTTATATACATATATTTTTTTTATTTATTTATTTTTTTCCGATTTTTGCATCCGAAAAAGCATTTTGAGAGGTGTTTTGACAAATTAAAGCCACCATAAAAGCGGATGGCAAAATCCAAAATGGTGGCGGAAAAACGAATATACTATAATATAATTGTTCTGTGGCTTATTGTAAGCTAGTTTTTCTTTTGTTAGAGAAATCATCTTTTTGTATCCATTTATGTATTCATTTTGTATCCATGTATCCATTGTTGACTCCATTTTGTAGTGTTTTACAAATTATTTTGCCACAGATTAATTAAATCAAATCAGACTCTGTGCGCAAGGTTTGTGTGCGTGATGAATTTTTCGGATTTAAATACGGAACAAAAGCACATACGAAAATTTCTGACTTCAGTGTGCAAAGACCTTTGGACTTGGAGGCAAATGATTAATTTTCTCTCATCGTTTCTTTTAGAATTTCAATGTTGTAAAGTAACGAGTTACAGTTACTTTGATTACAGAGTAGTTTTATTAAGGAATCGTGCTTCACCAAGTAATTAAAAAATGTATAGAATACATTTCCAGTCTTTGCAGTCACTATGTGTTTATTTTTTCTTCTTTGCAGCGATTGGCTAACTATAATAATCAGTCCTTGTGATTCCCATCCAATTAATCTCACAAATTGAAATATCATTACATAGACCATCCTTAAGACACAGATGCTTTATAGAGGCAGCAAACATGTACACTATCTGACAAAAGTCTTGTCGTCGATCTCTGTTGTAAGAGCAACAAATAATAACTTAACTTCTAGTTGATCATTTGCAAAAGTGGCAGAAGGTTGATTTTTCAGATGGATCATCTGTTGAACTGCATCCCAATCATCACAAATACAACAGAAGACCTATTGAAACCTGCATGGACCCAAGATTCTCACATAAATCAGTCAAGTTTGGTGAAGGACAAATCATGGTTTGGGGTTACATTCAGTATGCGGTGTGCGAGAGATCTGCAGAGTGGATGGCAACTTCAACAGCCTAAGGCAGGGGTAAACAATCACGGTCCTGGAGGGCCGGTGTCCCTGCAGGGATTAGCTCCAACTTGCTTTAACACACCTGCTTGGGTGTTTCAAGTATACCTAGTGAGACCTTGATTAGCTTGTTCAGGTGTGCTTGGTTAGGGTTGGAGCTAAAATCTGAAGGACACCTGCCCTCCAGGAACAAGTTTGGTGACCACTGGCCTAAAGTATCAAAACATTTGTGCTGCCCATTACAATACAGAGGGCAAATTCTTCAGCAGGATAGCGCTCCTTGTCATACTTCTGCCTCCACATCAAAGTTCCTGAAAGCGAAGAAGGTCGAGGTGCTTCAGGATTGGCCAGCCCAGTCACCAGATATGAACATTATTGAGCATGCCTGGGGTAAGATGGAGACATTGAAGATGAACCCAAAGAATCTTGATGAACTCTGGGAGTCCTGCAAGAACACTTTCTTTGCCATTCCAGATGACTTTAGAAGTCATTTGAGTCATTGCAGAGATGTATGGATGCAGTCCTCCAAGCTCATGAGAGTCATACACAATATGCATTCTTTTCCACTGCAGCATGACTTTATATTCTTTACTGGACATTATTTTTGTTAAGTGACCAGACTTTTGTCTAGGCAAAGTCAGACCTTACTGTCCTAATTAAATCATTAAAAATCAAGGCATGATCATGTTTTATTGTGGTAAAATAAGCGTAATCTAGAGGCATTTGCCTTTCATATAAGCCGCCACTTATATCAAATGATCAACTAGAAGTCAAGTTATTATTTGTTTCTAAAACTTGGATCGGCGAAAAGACAGGTAGCGTATATATATATACACACACACATACATACACCGTATATATTTATAGTGGAAAAAAATTTAACCCTGCGAACAGATTAAATACAGGAATGTAGAAAAGATTGCACTTATCACCACTGTCAGTCAGCACCTGCAATCGGATAGTCACAAAATCAGAGTTGACCTTTAATATATGCTGTGTAAATGCAGCCTAAATGTCATTTAGTGATGCATTAAGTATTCTTTCTTTCTTCCACCCCCCCCCCCCCCCCCCCCCCCCCCCCCCCAACACAGGATCCTGTTTCTGAGACAGCAGATCAAAGAACTCGACAAGCTGAAGAATCAGAACTCGTTCATGGTTTGAGAGGCGGCCGTGGAGCTCACGGCAAGTCTCCCTCCGAACCAGTCCGCGTTCGGACCCCGGCTCTCAGCCCCCCGAGCTCTCAGGCTGCAATTCCAGCAACGGGAACCGAGAGGAAAAGGAAGCTCACAAAAAAAGGCCAATTAATTTCGCTCTCCTTCGATGTACATGGCTTCTCTATTCTTAAGATCCACAGGCAATTAAAGAGAGTTCTCGAACCCGCGATGGAAACATGCAGTGGATCTGCTGGTCCATATACTGCTTCTTTAAGGTTATGCCTGTGATTTTTCTGTCACACTGGAGGCTTAATATTCCCCCCTTAACTCCAGTGGTTGACAGGAATATGAATGAAGGGCTATCTGTGCACAAGGGACGCTTCCGAATGCGCTGGTATTTAATAAAGTGACCAACTTAAAAATAAACCCAATACACACCCATTCGAGTTGGGCATTCCTTGGGAAATAGGAATGTAAAAGAGATCTTCCTTAATTGACGGTGGGTGCCGATGGGTGCCGACGATTTCTCACATTACTGACGTGGCACTTAAAAGCTTTCGCCGAAGCGGTAGATGCACATTTTGAGTTTTGCGACGCCCCCCCGATTAAAAGGGTTTCATCACTTTCTGCCTTCGATGTTTCTCGTTCTTCGCAGCGCTGTTACATATCTGAGATTACTTTTCATGCTGCACTGTTTGACTTTGTTTTTGTACTAATGTCGTTTTTTTGATTCGCTTTTAACTGTTCACTTACTCATAGCATTGATTTCAGTCATTCCCGTCTTTGCGCAGCACAGGAGGATGAAATAAGTGTTGAAATAAGTGCACTAAGCAGAGAGGACCATGAGGACAGTTCATGCCAGGGTATGCATTTTTTTCTTTTTACATAAAAACAAATCAACCAGTCTTTAAAACTGAACTGTAAGCATTTAGTCAACTTGTCAGTTTGTGTTTGGCGAGTATGTGGAGGAAATATATATATATATATATATATATAAGGCAGATTTGGGAATTCCTCTTTGACGTTTGCAATATCATTCATAGGTTTTTTGCTCCATTCTTTCTGTCTTCACTGCCCTCTAATGCAGGGCTTTGCGAACTTAGACCAATTTTGATGCTATAGACTGTAAATGGAGTTCACTTTCAGAATAGAGATGATGATGATGGGTATGATGCTTTGTATATGGTTTCTAAAGGCTACATGAAATAAACAGTTACCACATTATGCTTTTTTGTAGACGTTTGCTTGTTTATATGTTAGGACTACATGCAATCATGAATTAAAGATCTCAAAACATACATAAGTGTCTGATGCTCGCCCTCCTGTGGAGTAAAGCGGAACTTCCTGTTGGTATCTGATTGTTGCTGTTTTGTCTAATTGACATCTTCACAGCAAAGTAAAAAAAATTGGTTTAAAGTAAAAATAATTATATATTTGTAGTATATACACTGTAAATAAGTAGGTAAAATAAAATTTAAATTAAAAGTTTTTTGAACCATAATTTAGGCTACAACTCAGACACTACATCACTTTAAACTGTTAATAAGTCACTTTTTCGAACGTTTGAAGTATATATATATATATATATATATATATATATATATATGTATGTGTGTGTGTGTGTGTGTGTTTAATTTTGTGTTCAACAGAAGAAAGAAACGGGCTTGGAACAAGTAGAAGAAGAGTAAAAGATGCAACATTTTTTTTCAATTCGATCCTTTCTGTCGTTTTTGTTAAAAGAATAATAGCATTCTACCAGCCCAATAACGTGCTGAATATGTCCCACAAATTGTACCCGCATAGCAAAGTTACTCTGGCCCACACAATCAGCTTTTGCTTGACCCACATGCTACAGGGAATTATGGTACATGATTGGACCAAGTCTGGCTTCCATGCAAGAGCCAAACATGGACCATGTTTGACTGGGTCAAGTCTCAGCCAAGTTAATAACTCATAACTGGGTCAGATATGTTGGTCTGTCATGACTGCAATGAATTTGATAAACCCATGAAGCATTTCACGCTTTTTCTCGAAGCGAACTTATTGGTATAATTTTTTCTTTACTCAAAAATAATTTAAATGTATTTTAAAAGTGGGTCAAGATAGATAAAACTTACATGGACCACATATAAATTTTCAACATTTGGACCAAATACTACATTTGTTATCTGGCCCAAGTCTTATGTGCCACCTTAAAGACGGTGCCACCTCTGCCAAACCCGGGCCATTTTTGGCCAACATGCTTTATGCCAGTGCCGGATGAATGCCTGCTGTGCCAGCTTTATGTCAAATCTGAGCCAAAATTCTTTGCTACCTGGGATATATTTATATGGTATTTGTATTTCCCCCTATTCATTTGTAAAGCCTCTTTGACACTAGAAAAGTTTCGATTTTTGAGAAACACACGTATATCTATTACACATCTATTGAAGTGTAAATACCGAGAAGCCTTTTATGAGGTAAGGAGAAGAAAATGAATTGTTTGGCCATTGCTTATTGTCAAGTTTTTACACACAGGGTTTGCTTTTCGTGCTGTATTAGCGGTTATCGGACACACGGGGAGGCAACAGACCCCAGATCAGACTCCAGTCAATGAAACTTTTATAGGAGGAGCTGCTTCATTCTCAAGTCTTCAACATTTAAGAGCACTCAAGCAGAGTGTATACTCGAGATTATCCGCGTGACGAGCTGTGGAGTTTGACAATCTCGCACCCGAATTAAAACAAAAATGGATTATCGCTAAAATTGGGTTTTTAAGATTTATTCAAACGACTTCACGTCGGGGTTTATTTTTTTGCGCGGAGATTATTTAACCCGAGAGCAGCGAGGACTGAACAACGATGTGAACGTTTCTGTCGTGAAAATGTTACGAAATGTTTTAAACGAAACGTATCGAAACTCGGTATTTTTGAGTATAAAGTCTGTATAAAGGCGAATCTGAGAGGAAAAGTGTGTTTTTGCCCAATGCAGCGGAACAGCAGTCTCGTTTCCATTTGGCTTCAGCTCGAGCTGTGCGCGATGGCTCTTCTCCTTACTAAAGGTGAGTTTTTAATCCTAAAACATAGTTAGATAAGTTTCCAAATCGACATATTAACAATTAAATGTACATATGACTAATTACATAAGTTATAAATCTAATATGATGTAATGAAAATGAAGCAACACTAAAATTGTGTATTAACAGTCATAATGCTATGACTGAGTAGCCCACATGAAATAATATAAAGTAGCCTAATTTTATAGTAAACACTACAGTGTTTTTAAACCATACCATAGTAAAGTACTTGAATTATGAGCTGCTGTGGAAATACAACAACTATTGTAATAGTTTTGTAGAACTGCAGTGTATATACTGCAATACATCACAGTAAAACAAGCTAATATTCTACAGGATCAGTTCACTATTGTTAAATAGTTGAATTGGTATCTTAAAACTGTAGTTAGACAAGGTACCAAATGAATATATATACTAGTAAATCTACATATTTATTACTGAGGTGATAAATCTAAGATGTAATAAAAAACTAATATTGTGTATTAATATTAATGATTACTGAGTAGCCCACATGAAACAATAATATAGTAGCCTGATTTATAGTAAACACTACAGTGCTTTTGAGCCATACTAAAGTACTTGAATTATTTAGTTGCTGTGGAAAAACAACAGTTTACAAGTTTATCAGTTCACTATAGTTAAATAGTTATCATAATTATTAATATAAAACTATAGTTAGATAACCAAATTGAAATATTTACAATTAAGTGTACGTAATTACTTAAGTGATAGTCTAAGATGTAATGAATAAAAAGCCACACTAAAATTGTGTATTAATAATCATAATGCTATTACAGAGTAGCCCACGTTTTTGACCATGCTATAGTAAAGTACTTGAATTATATAGTTGGTGTGGAAATACAACTATAGTAATAGTTTTCTATAACTGTAGGGTATATTATACTGTAATACACCA
>CAIGQZ010032741.1:7048218-7060227 GCA_903798205.1 Danio tinwini | reverse complement strand
AAAACTGAATCTAATAAGTTCAGCTAACTAAAGTGACGTTTTTAAAAAACTGAATCCAATCACTTTTTAAAACGTCACTTTTGTTAGCTGAACGTATTGGTTTCAGTTTTAAAATGTCACTTTAATTAGCTGAACTTACTGAATTCCGTTGAAACAACACAATTCTTGAGTTTTTTTGACAACTTATTTGTTTTATGTTCAGTCCAGTTAAATTTGTAAAAACTAATAAGTGAACTTAATTCCTTCATGCTGTCCCAACACAAATAGATAGTGTGGAGCCCAGCAATAATTTTTTACAATGTTCCATTAAACAGCACTATTTATATTGCACAGGAAGGCTAATTATTTTGTCCTTAAGTGTACTTTTGTTTGACTCCCTGTCAAAAACAGTTGTATAGTCTTCTGGGAGGTGTAGTCTTCAACATGATGATAGTGTTGATCAAAGGAACACACAGCTCTGAAGCCGACAGCAGATCTTCCTCCATCATGTCCAGTCATGCTAGTAATTACACAAAGCTGTCTATTTCAGAGCCCAAACCCTGAGACTCCACGTTATCATGTCTCTCCAGAAGGTACACACTGAGAAGATGATAAACATGCACGTTGACATTCAACTTTAGGTCTTTGTCACTTGAGACAAAGACTTTCCTGTGGCTAAGGGCTTATTGGAATGTTTGTTCCTGTATTGAGGAGGATTTTATGACAAAATAAAGGTTATCAGTGAACAACCCAAACCTGATGACTGCTATAACCTAATACATGACATAATAAAGCTACTTACTGATGATAACACTGCTTAATTAAAATGTAGCTTTCACCACTTACATGACAATTAAAAAGTGAATTTAGTAATAAATGTAATGTAACTTCACTATTCTCAGTGCTGGGTTGCAGCAGGAAGGGCATCCGTTGCATGAAACATATGCTAGAGTAATTGTTGGTTCATTCCGCTGTGGTGACCCCTAATAAGCCAAAAGATGTGAGTGCAAAAAGTGAGTGAGACAGTGAACTTCACCATTATAAATGTGTATTTCAGAGGACATACAAGTTTTAACAGAAATTACAGTAACACTTTAGTTTAACAATTGACACCATTTACTACTGCATTATTACCTGTCTATTATTAAGATATTAATTGTTTATTAGAATTTATGAAGTATGATTTTATTTCACATCCCTAATCCTTCCCAATACCTAAACCCTTACTAGCTTACTATTAATAAGCAGGTAATTCGTAGTTTATTGAGCTAAAATGATATGTTATTAGCGTGAATTGTACATAAAAATAAAGTGTGACTAAGTAAATAACGTTCATGTATATTTTACTTTGTTTTTATTGAATTTTTATAGTCTCTTTTAGACTTTTTTAAAACTATTTTAACATTTTGCATTATGGGACATTCTTTGCTCCGACAAATTTGATGTGGAAAACATAACTCTGCAGTTTAACAAAGCGACTTTTAGTCTTCAACATTGCATTTTCCAAGAAATACTTCATTTCTTTGTCAACAGATGTTTGTCAACATGTAAAAATAGTTAACAAGAACCCAAGATCACATAAAAAGACAATACAGGACAAAGTACTGAGCTGAGAACTTAAATACGTGGCTAAATGAGAAACCAAACAAGACACTGGTGAACATAATCATTTATCCTATGAGTAATCATAGAAATACACTAGCAAAGGGAAATGAGGAAAGTGGATATCCACAAGAGAACATAACAGTCCAATTATTAATCATAGATTATTTATTATATTTGATAAATAACAGTACAGGCGTCATGGGGGTGCAGTGGGTAGAACAATCACCTCACAGCAAGAAGGTCGCTGGTTCAAGCCCCAGCTGGCTCAGTTGGCATTTCTGTGTGGAGCTTGCACGTTCTCCCCGTGTTGGTGTGGGTTTCCTCCGGGTGCTCTAGTTTCCCCCACAGTCCCAAGACATGTAGTATAGGTGAATTAAATGAACTAGATTGGCTGTAGTGTATGAGTGTGAATGTAAGAGTGTAGGGGTGTTTCCCAGTGTTGGGTTGTGGCTGGCATGGCATCCGCTGCGTAAAACACAAGCTGGATAAATTGGCGGTTCATTCTGCTGTGGCAACCCCAGGTTAAAAAAGGGACTAAGCCTCAAAGAAAAAGAATGAATGAATGAAATAACAGCACAAATTACACATTTATCTCTTCCCAACAAACAAAATCACAAACAATCAAGAATGCATGATTATATGGCATGAATTGCCCATTAAAAAATGTCATTATAATGGAAGTCAATGGGGCAAAAACAGCCCTGAACATAAGGAAAGGGTAGTCAATTTGAGTGTAGTGTTGAACTTTTATTTCAAAGCATTTTTCCAAAATATCTCTGAAAATAAGATTTGTCATCAAAAATCATTGGATTTGCTGAAACAGAGAAAGTGGTGGCCAAATTAAGCCTTAAAAACACCCCAGAGTGGATGAAAACATTCTTAACAGCACACAAGGGTTAACCATGTTACTGACCCTTTTAACTGTTTATTTACAGATAACCCATTCTGATTTAACATGTTTAGGAGTTTTGGCTCATTTTAAAGGTGTTTTTAGTGGGGTGCTGGGGTCTATCCTTTATTTTTACGAATCAGACAGCTCAACGGACTGTAGTACAAGTCAAAATGATCTAGTCAAGAAATAGCAGAACCAATGAGATGTTTTTTTTTTTTTTTTTTAAATACAAGACTAAATTAGAAAACGTTGGGACAGTATGGCAAATATAAATACAAAAAGAAAGTATTGATTATTAAATTTAATTGATTTGTATTTCATTGCAGACACAAAATATTTCCTTGTCTGGTCAACTTCATTTCATTTGTAAATATACATTCTTTCCTGTCATTCAGACTTGCAAAACATTCCAATAAAAGTTGGGACAGGAGCCATTTAGTCTTCACCACTTGCTGTCTTCAGTCCCTAAAAGTCTTTTAAGTGTTGTGAAAAGGAATGGCAACATTAGAAAGTGGTAAATGCTTTACTGATCCAACTTTTCTGAAATGTGTTGCATTTTTTATTTAAAAAAAAAGGAACACATTAAATAACGTTCTGTTGTATTGTCTGGGGCCACTGGGGCAGTTTGCTACCGAGTGTGGCGTGGCTGAGGTGAGAATCAGCACCTTCAATGTCACGGTTGTAGTTAGAGAAAGCACGAGGACTCAACGAAGTGCAGAACTAAAATGGGTATATCATTCATTCATTCATTTTCATTTTGGCTTATCCAGCATATGTTTTACGCAGCAGATGCCCTTCCAGCTGCAACCCATATCTGGGAAACATCCATTCACACTCATACACTACGGACAATTTAGCCTACCCAATTCACCTATACCACATGTCTTTGGACTTGTGGAGGAAACTAGAGAATCTGGAGGAACACCTACACAAACAAGGGGAGAACATGCAAACTCCATACAGAAACGCCAACTGACCCAGCCGAGGCTTAAACCAGCGACCTTCTTGCTGTGAGGCGAATGTGCTATCCACTGCGCCACCGTGACGCCCAAAATTGGTATTTATTAATTATAAAATAAAACAAAAGGAGAACAAAAACAACCCAGAGGAGGAAAACATTAACAAAAAAACAAATAAACAAACAAACTTGACTGTGCTGGGTTGGCAAGGATCAGGGCTGGACAAACAAAACACAGCTCAACAGGATACAACATATGACGAACTGGCACATAACAGCAGACAAGGGGAGACTATAAAGAGAAAGAATAAACAAACAAACAGGTGAACATAATACACTAATAATAGGTTGACAAAGAGAGTGGGACTAGAAAATAGACGAGAGAGCACATGACAAAGAAAACAACACAAGCAACGTGAGATAACCCATTAACCACGTGTTAATATGAAACACAACACTAAAGCACGCGGCCACAATGTAAACACAGAGCCAAGAGCTTTGACAATGCCAACACAAACAGGACGCAAGACACGAGCACATGATAAATGAAGGACAACATACATGACAAGACAGGACTAGTGTCTGGGCTCTGCCACCAAATCAAGAATTAACAAGAGCGAAGTGGCAGAATCCCGACATCCAAGTCCGAGGCCATCTCCAGATTGGAGGAAGTCCTTACCCCAGGTGGAGGAGTTTAAGTATCTTGGGGTTTTGTTCAAGAGTGATGGAAGAAAGGAACGTGAGATTGACCGTATTGCGGCAGCAATGCGGTCGATGTACCAGTCCATTGTGGTAAAGAAGCTGAGCTAAAAGGCAAAGCTCTTGATTTACCGGTCAATCTATGTTCCTACTCTCACATACCCAAAGCTCATGGCCGAAAAGACAAGATCTCGGATACAAGCGGTTGAAATGAGTTTTCTTCGCAGGGTGGCAGGGCGTACACTTATAGATAGGGTGAGGAGCTCTGTCACCCAGGAGGAGCTCAGAGTAGAGCCACTGCTCCTCCACATCGAGAAAAGCCAGCTGAGGTGGCTTGGGCATCTGTTACAGATGCCTCTTGGATGCCTACCTAGGGAGGTGTTCCAGGCATGTCCCACCGGAAGAAGGCCTTGGTGAAGACCCAGGACACGCTGGAAGGACTATGTCTCTCAGCTGGCCTGGGATTGCCTTGGGATCCCCCTGGAGGAGCTGGAAATTGTGTCTGGGAAGAGGAAAGTCTGGGGTTCTCTCTGAGACTGCTGCCCCCGCGACCTGCCCCCGGAAAGCATGAATGTGTTGTCTGCAATGACATACAAGCCAAAGTAAATTTAGAAATCACTTCTTTCTTTTTTATTTGTGTTTTCCATACTGTCCCAGCCTACTGATTTGGGCTTGTACATCCTGATTGCTTCTTCCCTTGTGCTGAATTGCATTACAGTAGCTTTGAAGCCACAATCTCTCTCTCCTCTCTCGCTTTCTCTCCCTTCTTTAGTCCAGCTCAATCAAGCCAGCACCCGGTGCTTCTAATTACGGGTCTGTAAGATTGTAGGGTTTAAGTCATCTCCACAGACCAGCCAAGATTACAGTTCTGCATCTGTGCCTGTGTTGGAGGAAGAGCGAAGGGAAACAGACTCTCCGCTGAGTGCTGTATTTAGATCTGCGCACACTGCAACACAGTCAGCCCATAATTTAGCATCTTTCTGTTTTGTTTTTTGAAGGCGAATGTACTGTAAAAGCAATTACTTAAAAAAGTGAGTAAACCCGTTGCCTTAAAAATGACAAGTTGATGTTACTTAAAAATGTAAAGTATTTCTGTTGCAAGTCCTCTTAAAGAGCCCCTATTATGGGTTTTTGAAAATGACCTTCCATGTAGTGTAACACAACTTTAAGTGAAGTGAAATATCCAGCTATGGCTTAAATCTGAAAGTGGACAGTGTTTAAAACTATTGATTCATCTATAAAAGAGTCGACTCATAGTGCTTCAAATGAATGAATGCCTGTTAAGTTTCATATTGATTATAAAATACTGCTTCTTACCTATAAAGCTTTAAATAATCGAGCTCCTGTTTATCTAAACAACCTTCTGTCTCGCTACAATCCAACCTGCTCTTTAAGATCTCAAAACTCAGGGCTTCTGGTAGTACATAGAATAGCAAAGTTGAGTAAAGGAGGTTGAGCCTTCTCATTTATGGCCCCTAAGCTCTGGAATAGCCTTCCTGATAATGTCCGAGGCTCAGACACAATTCAAAACTAGATTAAAAACCTATTTTTTTTAACAAAGCATACACTCAATGCATCACTTAGCGGTATGACGCATGAGTGTGCCCCATGCTGGTTTTTGCACCTCATTTATATACACTATGAACAGCAGCTACGCTAATTATTCTCTTTATTTTATATTTCCACCTGGGGATATTCATCCCGAGGCCCTCAGACTATGCAGCGCCACTGATGCGATCCAAGACCAGCGACGAGATGAGCCCAAGGTTTTCATAATCCTGGACCACGGCGTATCCTGAGCAGCTGCTGTGGTGGTCATGGAGGAGTGGAGAGCATGAGACTGATTCCTGTGATGTTCCAGGGACAGACAAGTCTTCGATGAGGTCCAGCATTCTCCAGCCTCCGGCGCCTAGACTGCAGCTCTGCACAAGACGTTTGGCCATAGGAGAAATGGTCTTGCCCATCTGAACCTGGTTCCTCTCAAGGTTTTTTTATCTTTCACTTATGCCAATTGGTGAAGTTTTTTCCTCGACGCTGTCGCCACTGGCTTGCATGGTTCGGGATCTGTAGAGCTGCGCATCGTTGGATTTGCTCCACAGTGTTTGGACTCTCAGTAGTGATTATTAAACCAACTGAACTGAGCTAAACTGAACTGAACTTAAACACTGAAAACTGAACTAATACTGTTTCAATTTGCAGTACTATAATCTTCTATGTGAAGCTGCTTTGACACAATCTACATTGTAAAAGCGCTATACAAATGAAGGTGAATTGAATTGAATCACCTTGATAACGAATCTTTAGCCGTTACGACGTGATGTCGATACAAAACTTAAGCCCCGCTCAATTGTTGCGTGCGCAAACCTGGGAAAATTGAAACCTGCGGCCCCGCCCACAAACACAGTAGCAAAGAAAAAGAGGAGGACAAACACTGTAGCAGATCCAAGTTGAATCAAGTCGTTTAGACACTGTGCTCAGCTTTGGAAGTGTGAGGGGAAAGTTAGTGTTATTTTCCCTACCCAAAGACAAAACTGTGAAGAAATTACTGTGCAAAAATACCTCAGCATTATAGCCCCAGCCTTGTGCTATGTTCCCGTCATTTTTCTGACGAGTGCTTCTGGAATCTACACGCATACTATGGGGCATTCGTCAGCCGTTTGTTAAATAAAGGTTCAGAAAAGACTATTGATGTATGGGACTTTGTCAGAGCTCGACAGGAACTTTACAGTACACAGTTCATGGATCAGTTTCTTCCTCCATTTCACAAGTGTAAGTAAATAGCCGCCTCCTTAATTTCTCTAGCTTGCAAATTCTGTATTTAATTGTGTTCTGTTACTTGTAACCACGTGTACTGTATCTTGTTAACTCTTTATATTCTCAAATCGCATCTAATGCCACGTTGAAAACGCGACGCGTGCTGCTTTGTTTACGGATTGAAATTACGGGAGTTTTCCAGCAGGTATGCTCACACATACACTATGCACTCTGACTACTTCAATATTGTTGATAAACTGTGGTGGGCATTTCACTCTGTCTTGCGCTAAACGCTGTTGACCAATTGCAACAGGCTGTCATCTGTCCAATCAGCTCAGATTAGCATCGCGCTAAGGAGGGGTTTGGGAACAAATGAATTGCTGAACAATTCATATGGGAGTCGCTGGGATAATTAGGTAAAAATAAATGTATATTATAAGACAATGAAAGTGTTTTTTGACCTTGCATGCATATCAGCCTGTTGTTGGAGACCCTTAAAACCAAAGTATGACCCTTTTAAATGTATAATAGGGGCTCTTTAACTTAATTAAAAAAATTATGCACATAATTATATCTAATCATTTTGAGGCAGTGCTTAAATTTTTAGAGTAAAGTCAATCGCTGGAATCGCTATTTTGGTGTTCAGTTGGTCTTTTCAGTAAAGGGTAAGGTTTGTATTGTGCTACAGAGGGCTCATTATAACACTTTTCAGGCAAATCAGCATATGAACTGATTCCTTATTACTTTCTTGCAATATTATGTTGTGATAGGCAAACAAGATTCAATATAAAAGTAGGTAGCACGTTCGCCTCACAGCAAGAAGGTCGCTGGTTCGAGCCTCGGCTGGGTTAGTTGGCATATCTGTGTGGAGTTTGCATGTTCTCCCCGTGTTCGCGTGGGTTTCCTCCAGGTGCTCCGGTTTCCCCCACAGTCTAATGACATGTGGTATAGGTGAATTGGGTAAGCTAACATTTGACAGTAGTATATGAGTGTGTGTGTGTGTGAATGAGTGTGGACGTTTCTCAGTGATGGGAAGGGCACCTGTTGGATGTTCATTCTTTAAAATTATTGGCAGGAGCTTTGATTCAACCCCATTTTGATTATGCTACCTCATTTTGGTATAGTAGCTGCTCACAGAGTATGAATGATAAATTGCAAAAGGCACAAAATAAATTAGTACGAATAATTAAAAAAATCCATCCTAGAGCACATTTCCACAAAGAGTTTTTTTTTAAATGTTTAATAAGGTGGTTCCTAGTTATTTGGTGAACTATTTTTTTTACGATTTTAATATTTGCTTATTTAAATTTAGAAGTCTAGTGGGTAAAAAAATGTTTTTATATACAAGTGCAATCATGTGGAACAAATTACCAAAACCGATCAAGGAAATAAAAGACTTAAAGAGGTTTAAAAAGCTATCAAAAGATGGTTGTTTGATGAGGATTAGTTCGCATGGTGGACGATGATGTTTTTTTTACTTTATATGTTATTTGATTGTGAATGGGGTTGAGGCTGGAGGGGCGTCCGCTGAGTGGTGCATGTGTTGGATGAGTTGGCGGTTCATGTGGTGACCCCTGATTGGAAAAATGCATGTATGAAGCAATAATTGTATTTGTGAATTATTTTGTTCCTGTTTTAAAATGTGGAGGACGTACTGTTTGTTTTATGCATCATCTGTATTTTGAAGCCACACTTTGTTTTGTTTAACAGCGAGGACCACAATGGAAACAAGCCCAGGGCTTTGTGTTTTTATCCTCTACAGTTTTTATTTCAAAATGTATGGGATACTTGTATTTTTGTATAGCTTGTCTAAAACCTGTCAAATAAAATTCTATTCAATTCCAGAAGAATTACCTCAAAAATAATATTGTGCCAACCTTTAAATGATAGAGATTTATCACTAATCCAATTAAGTAAAATATTTTTTTTCTGGCGGCAAAGGTTAATATATTATACAATTTCTTATTAGCTGATGAAAAAATGCACCCATTAGGTATACCCAAAATCAATGAAACTGGGTCAAAATCCAACAGCATGTTAAAGTTCTTTTCCATTTCCCCCAGCACCAAGGATAATGATGGTATATTGAAGTTTAAATGAGATGAGTTATTAATTATCGACTTGCCTTCTAAATAATGAGGTAAAGCGATTGACTGTGGGACAAAAGGGTGGAGTCAGAGGATTGTGTCACACACTGAGGAAGGCATTGTGCCGAAACGTCTGTGTTTTGTATCACCTAGAGAATGTAAAATAAAAACTGTTATTATTTAAGGAGTTCGAATCATGACCTTCTAAATAATATTAATAACAAGATTAACGCACTGCGCAGGGCAAACTTCATTCCTTAACGTAGTTTAATAGATAACATAAATAATACTCAGTACAACTGCAGTTTTTTCATTACTGTGACTGTTGGGTTTAGGATTGGGGTAGGGGTAGACGTTAATAAAATACAATAAATGGTCATTTTAATAAATAATATAAATAATTTTCGTTAACTTCCAGCTGCAACCATATCTGACCTAGCAAAAAAATTGCTGTATTTGTTTACGTAACCAAGGACTGATACTGACAACAGGATGCGGATCCAAATGCAGGATTTATTAAAGGGATGGTCAGGTAGGGATGGCTGATGTGAAACTGATGTTTCGACAGTGTCAAGATCCCGAAGCGCAAGTGTTTCGAAACACTGCACCGAAGCTTGGTCCGAAACACCCAGGTCATGTGACTAAAGTGTTTCGAAACACTTAGTCATGTGACTAAAGCGATTCAAAGCATCGATCAGTTCAGAAGCGTTTCGAGACCTGGCGAATGCGCATTTCACTGACAGGGTCTGACAATTCTTCTGTCTGTTATGGCCTAGTGGAACGTGCGTGTGCATGTAACTAAGCTTCAAATTACTTTTGGGTTCGAATCCCGACTTCTACAAATACTCTGAAATCACGATTTTATGTATTTTAATCATATTACTGTTTTATGGTGTAGTCTAAATAGGATACAGCTGCTGATACACCAGCAAAACAGCATTGTTTTGTAACACTGTAGAACAATAATTAATTTTTTTTACAGTACACTGATGGTTGGGTTTAGGTTTTGGGTAGACATAAATAAAATACAATAAATGGGAAATTTAATGAATAATATGAATAATTCTTGTTAACTTCTGGCCACAACCGTGTCTGATCTAGCAACAACCCTGTTTTATGATCAAAACAAGACATATTTATTCACAAAGTGTTTATTCGGATGTCAGACCAATGTTGAAACAAAACGATACAAGAACAGAGCAATTGAAACTGATATTAAAGCATTTCGAAAGAGCTGTCTCAGCTTGGATTCGAACCCAGTATGCCCGCATGGTAGTCAGGAACCCTAACCGCTCCACTAAACCACTTGTAGGTTCAGTCTACAAAGTGGAGTTTAATACCTCAATTTGCTCAACTGTTCTTCGCTGACGCTGTTCCAGTGCAATACATAAAAATTACCACTAGGTGTCACCGTAGAGAGGGGTTTCAAAACGTTTCGAAGCTTCGACACATTTGCTTCGATTGTTTCAGTGTTTCATGAAGCCTTGCTTTGCCCACCACTATGGTCAGGCAGGCAATGATCAATACAGGAGCAAACAGATGTATGAAGGCAATCCAGAGTCGTAGTCAATATTACAGGCAGATAATCAAAAGGCTGGCGGCAGGCAGGGAGGGATAAACAGGATAACAAGGCGAGGGTAAACACACGATAAAACTAGACAAAGGATACACTTAGAAATGAAACTGAGAACAGGTAACAAGACTCGGCACTGGAGTGAGTGTGTGTGCTGCTTATGTACTGTATGTAATCAGTCTTTGACAAGCCTCCGGTCGTGTGTGTGCAATCCGTGGAAATGAGCAACATGTGTGTGAGAGTGGAGTGCATGTGTGGAGATGTAGTCCATTATATAGCAGATTTGTAGTCCTAGGTGTTTACCAGCGATCTGCTCAGGCTGGATCACTGGTAATTGTAACAGTTTAGGTGCAAAAAAAAAATTGTATAGCTCTATGTATTTCTGTTACTCTAATTTATTTATTTTATTTTTCTTACTTCATGTTATTTTTTCACATACAGTATATTGGATACCTTAGATCCCCATCCACATTGTCTGCCATATTGTAGCCCAATCTCCCCCGCTGCATTTCAAACACACATCTGCTTTGATGGCTTGTTTTCTTTCAGCGTGTTCCTGGTGTAGGTGGTTTCTCTTAGCGCTGTGAGCTGAAGGGCGTCTTGCTGGGTCCTGCCCTGTGATTGCTGAGCTCGTCTCTGCGTTTAAACCTGCTCTGCTCTGTAATTATATGTGTGCCAGGCTGTCTGCTGAAAAAAAAACAAAAAACAGGCTGGAGAACAGAGAAAGAGAGCTAGAGCCTCGGGCCTGGGCTGAGAGAAGGGAGGAGACGCTCTCAAAGCCCCATCCTTATTATTTAATCGTCTGACAGACAGCCATGGCTCCACACTGCCTTTTTGTTCTGTGAAGTCTGGGTGTTGGGCTTGTTTAATTAAATAATGAGGGAGCTGATTTATACCTGAATGAACCTATATGTTGACCTGTATGCTAATGCAGATGAACCTGTGACTTTTTTCTTTATTCTTTTGTAAATGTTTCCCAAATGATGTTTAACAGAGCAAGGAATTTTTCACAGTATTTTCTATGTTATTTTTTCTTCTGGAGAAAGTCAACCACGATGATTAAAAAACAATAAATAAATATTTAGCAGGCACTCAACATCATAAGACATTAATATTAGGTTAGATTTAGGTCGTGACGTCAGGTGACCAAAATTCAATGTCTAACCAGCGTCTAAAGACAACATTATTTTGACGTCCAATCACGATGTCAAATGACGTTGATATTTTGTTGATTTTAGGTTGTGTTAGAAAGTAACTAAATCCAACTTCGATGTCATATTGATGTCAAATACTAACATTTATTCATCAAGTATGGTACCAAAATCCAACCTCATAGTAGTAACGTCCACACAACGCTAAGATGTAACATCATTAGATGTTGATCTAATCAACATTTGTTTTAATTAGGCTAGAAGAAAAGCAGTTTTAGGGTCGATATCATTAGCCCCCTTAAGCAATATAT
>CAIGQZ010032741.1:7021934-7047818 GCA_903798205.1 Danio tinwini | reverse complement strand
ATATATATATATATATATATATATCAGGGACATGTGGTCAGGGGAGGCAGGGGAGGTATCATCATCACCTGCCGTCATGAGATGTATACTAATGATAAAGTCAATATTTGTCTACTGATCTGGGCTACAGATGCAATTTCTCTATGATACAAATGATTTCAATAATGTTACGTATTTTGCGTATTTCCTGTTTTACAGCGTTGGAAGCAAGGTGAGGCAGCCCGAGTTGGGCCTCACATCAGATTGCATCAGAATACATTCCACGCATGTCTATCACCTATTTAGTATTAAAATCTGAAATAAAGCTGCACTGAAAAGACATGAGGTGAGGCAGGCAGTGCGCCCTCTTCATTGCCGCAATGAAGAGGGTGCACCTGAGCTCACGGTTATTCCATAGACTGTAAAAGATATGGACGTAGTATCCGTGACGTCAAGCACAGGTTTATGGAGAACCCAAAAGAAGCTACCAGTAGGCGTGGCCAACCGTCGCCATTTTGTTCCCGTTTCATCGCACCAACGGGGGCATACCAAACAAGGGCAAAGAGACGGAGCGTGAGCGGAGCTACAGATGCATGAGAAACACTTAATACTTCATTACCTGAGACTCGTTTGTGTTCTGACCACATGTGCTTGGTTGTACACTATATCAATAAAGTGTTTAGACTTTTAAAAACACTGTTTCATAAGCAACGTCATAAGCACAATCCTTAGTGGCTCAATGAATTACACATTGAGCCACTAATCATTGTGCTTATGACGTTTTTCAACAGGAGGAAAGTGCGAATTACTTCCAAACACTTTAGATATAGTCTGTGTTAGTAAATACAGGGCTGTTGATGAAATCCAGGCATAACACTGTATGACAGCGCTTCAGACCACTGTTCAGCCTACAGCTAATAAATCTGTCAGATTCTGGAGTGCATTACAGGTCTAAAGAACATTATAAATGCTAAATTATCTTAAATAAAACAAATACATTGATAGAGATGGTATATAAGTATATTGTGGTGAGGGGGCGTGGCCGAGAGCCGTGGGAGCGAAACGAGGCCCGCCAATACACAGATACACCTGTGGTGCACACCTGCCTTCAATCCCACGGAAGGAGCTCTGGACTATAAGAGGAGAAACGATGGCAGGAGGACAGAGAGAGTGAGGACCGGGCCCGGACAGATTGTTTTACTTTTGCTTTCAGTTTGACGGCAGTTTCCGTGAGGAGCTGCCGTCCGTTTGTTTTGATTTAGACGGCAGACTTCGTGAGGAGCTGCTGTCCCTTTTATTAATAAATATTTATTTAAAAGTCCGTCGGTTCTCCGCCTCCTTCTTCCCGGCGGCCAGGTGGCCGTGAACTTTATTACATGTATAATTTCACTCACCTGGGTAAAAGGCCATGTGGATGGTTTGTGAGCACAATTAAGTGCACACAGCATGCCATATCATCTGATAATTGTAAGAAATAATTTCAAAAGCAACTGACTATGTAAAGCCACATAAAACAACACAAAAATACAGTGTATATGCCAAAAACAGCGACCGAGAGTGGCCACGCCCTTAATTATGCAAACTTAATATAACCTAATATAAAGGAAACGGATGAGTTATAAAACAATTCACCTCCCTCACAGTTGTCATGAAGGGTAATATTAGCTATATGAACCAAAATCGTTCTTTACCAGGCTGTAAACACCTTTTTTTCGGCTGTAAATTTGGCCATTTTAACAGTGGGCTCAATAAAAATTTAAATATATCAATTCATCTTAAAAATTTCTCAAAATTGGACTTTCCATCAAAACGTGAATAAATTAAGAACGACCAATGCCGGAGCTAAAGGACTTGCTTCACAGGATGGGACAGAAGATAATGTGATCATTTCAAAGAAATTCAAGTCATGTGAAGACCATTTACAAGTAACCTTACTGTAAAGGTAAGACCAGTGTGTGAATCCTGTGTGTGTGAAGCAGAGAGAGAGAGAGAGAGAACGAGCAAGCAAGAGAGAGCGTGTGCATCTGCCATGGTGCTGTTTGTTTGTGTGTGTGAATGAGAGAGAGAGTGCTTGTTACGTGTAGTCACTTGTTATAGTTGTCTGTAGCATACAGTTGTGTGTTTTTTTTAGGAGGCATATTTAATCGATATACATTTTCCTAATCCAGACTGTTACCAGCAACAAGTCCAAAAGCCAGAGTCTGTCATGGTATGGGGTTGTGTCAGTGACCTTGGCTTTACAGTGGCACATATTTCAACAAGACAATGCAAAACCACATTCTGCACATATTACAAAGTCCTGGCTGCGGAGGAATAAGATACAGGTACTTGACTGGCCTGTCTGCAGTCCCGACCTGTCTCCAGTAAAGAATGTGTGGCACATTTTGAAGCGCAAAAGGTGGCAATGAAGACCCCGTACTGTTGTCCTCCTTAAGACTTGTTTGCTGGAAGAATGGGACAAAATTAGACCTGAAACACTTCATCACTTTGTGTCTACAGTCCCTAAACATCTTTTTAGAGTTGTGAAAAGGAATGGCAACATTATAAAGTGCTAAATGCTTTACTGTTCCAATTTTTTTTTGTGTTGCAAGAACCAAAATTGGAATACGGTAAAAATCATGAGGAACACATTAAATAATGTTTGTTGTGTTGTCTTCAATGAAAGACAAGTCCAAGTAAATTTAAAAATACTTCTTACTTTTTTTTGTTTGCAGTTTCCATACTGTACCAACTTTGTGAAGTTTAATTTTAAACTAATTTCGAGAGGAGCACGTGTTCATGATTGACCCAGCTGGCCCACAATAGCTAATCATGATCTTCCAATCAAAGTATCCCAAGTCACTATATACAGTATATATATATCCTCATTTTCTTTCTACAACTATCTTCATCTGAAAGGAAACCCCCCTCCTCCCCTTCTTCACCCTTTATCCAGAATGGGCGGCACGGTGGCCCAGTGACTAGCACACTACCAATAGCGTCAGGTCCTTGCTGGGCCATCCTGTGTCCGCATGGGTTCCCCCCAGGTTTCCTCCCACCGTCCAAATATGCTCTATATTATAGATAAAATAAGCCTTAATCTTTTTTCTAATGTCTTACTCTCAAGAAGTTCACCTTGGGCCTCAGCAGCGGGGGAGTTTGAGATCGACCTGAGCTCAATTTCCCCTTGCCATGTGAAAGGGGCTGAGCTCTGGGCACGAGGATCCCTTGAACTTAGAGCTCTCTCCCGGGACAGAACGCCAAACAAGCTATGTGATAAATCATGAGCTAAGTGTGAACTCTTGAAGTCTGATTTGGGGTTATGCATAAAAACAGACTTTTACAATACTGTCATTGTTTGGAATTTCAACTTCCCGAATCCTGCATGGGTACAAAAAAAAAGCACTAAAAAGAACAAATACGTTACATTCTGCACCACAAAAGAAAATAAGTTTCATGGAAAGAATGATAGAGACACCTCTGGCCAGTCCAAAGCATAAAACAGTGATTTCTGCCAGTAGTCTGTTTGTATTAATAGCCTCATCAAACGTGGAAGTGGCATCGGGAAACACTTGCGGTTTCCCCACAAATGAATATTACCTTCCTTCTGAAACAATTCCCTAAAGGGCTCAGGATGTAAAAACAAATGGGCACATCAGTAAATTGACATCTGTTTGTGGTTTGTCTGGACTCCAGAACAGAACTGGAGCCGATCTGGCTTTACTGCTTTAAACTTTTAGACGGTTTAAGCGAAGACCTTGATCTCCAGCAAAACAATCACACCAGTCCTCTTTAATTATCCCTACTGGCTATTTATAATCAATAAAAATATTTATGACTTTTGCTGCTTGTTCAGAGTACGGATTTAAAATGAGTTGAAACAACACAATTCTTGAGTTTTTTGGGGGACAAATTCATTGTTTGATGGGCAGCACGGTGGCTCAGTGGTTAGAGTTGCTGGTTTGAGTCCCGGCTGGGACAGTTGGCATTTTTGTGTGGAGTTTGCATGTTCTCCCCCGTGTTGGCGTGAGTTTACTCCGAATGCTCCGGTTTTGAGTTGGGTAAGCTAAATTGTCCGTAGTGTATGAGTGTGTGTTTGTGTGTGTGTGTGTGTGTGTGAATGAGTGTGTATGGATGTTTCCCAGTGATGAGTTGACAGAAAAGGCCAGTCTGTCAGAAAAGTCTGGTGACAGTGAAAATGCTTTTTGCAGCATGTCTGATGTGTTGTTTTCTTGTGTTTACATCCATGGATATATCCACCAGGAGACTCAAAACATGAGACATACCGCCTTTTGATGAGATTAGTTAAGAGCAGTGTGCTGCGCTTTTTATGTTACTAAGAAACCACTGTATGGAGTGTAGTGCTGCAGTGCGTGACAATGAAAATGCAAGTTTTTCAGTTCATTCATAAAGGTAGATTAGCATCAATGATCACACAAAGCATTTCGCTCAACTTCCATAGGCTATGAATGAATTGAAAACACTGCATCCGTAGATCTTGCAACCTACGCTAGTGCATATTATGGTTTAGTTCACCAGTAACTTACTGTAAATCATATACAGCAAAAATACTGCATTTACATGTACAGCACCGTTTACGTTGCTGTATATGTATTTACAGTGTCGTTTATATTTACTGTAAAATATAGTCATTTTCACAATGCAACGTTAAAATACAGTAATATGCCGTATAACAGTAAAATTCAGTTTATATTACGATTCAGTTGACCAGTAACTTACTGTGAATGAATTACAGCAAAAATACTGTATTTACATGTACAGCACCATTTATCTAGCTGTATATGTAATTATAGTACTGTATATATTTACAGTAAAATACAGTAATTTTTACTAATGCAACTTTAAAATACAGTAACATGCTGCATAACTGTCCTACAGTAAAATTCAGTTTATATTACAGTTCAGTTCCCCATTAACTTACTGTAAATCAATTACAGCAAAAATACTGTATTTACATGTACAGCACCCTTTACCTAGCTGTATATGTATTTACAGTGCTGTGTGTTTATATATATATATACACACACTGTAAAATATACAGTCATTTTCACAATGATAAGATCTAAGATCAACACTGAAAATATGATTGGAATTAGAAATTCAAAATTCTAACAACATCATTACAATCAGAAATTCCTAGATAAAAAAGATTATAATCAACCTAAATAGTTCAAACTGAATTTCAACATTTTAAAGTAATTATAGAACAAAAATTACTGTGAAAATTTAGGATGAATAATCAACACTTTCAAAATTGGATTAAAGTCAACAATTATTAAAATGAAAGGTTCAGAACTCAATCGTAAATCAATTACAGCAAAAATACTGTATTTACATCCACAGCACCATTTATCTTGCTGTATATGTATTTACAGTACTGTAAATAATTTTCAATGCTTACACAAAGCATTACACTCCATAGGCCAGCTTCCATAGGCTATGAATGAATTGAAAATGCTGCATCCACAGATCTCACAACCTACGCTAGTGACGACATGATATTGTGTGCGTATATAGTAGTGATATCCCATTTCGAGCCCCGGCTGGGTCAGTTGGCATTTCTGTGTGAAGTTTGCGTTCTCCCCATGTTTGCGTGGGTTTCCTCCGGGTGCTCCAGTTTCTACCACAAGTCCAAAGACATGCGCTACAGGTGAATTGAGTAAGCTAAATTGTCTGTAGTGTATGTGTGTGTGTGTGTGTGTGTGTGTGTGTGTGTGTGAATGGGAGTGTATGGGTGTTTCTCAGTGATGGGTTGCAGCTGGAAGGGCATCCACTGCAAAAAACATATGCTGGATAAATTGGTGGTTCATTCCGCTGTGGTGACCCCTGATGAAAAAAGGGACTAAGCTGAAGGAAAATTAATAAATGAATGTTTCTATACAGCACCGTGGTCAATTTTTTTGTATTAACATGTGCATTTATAAATCAAGTTAACATTGAACAAATTAGCTTTAATCATTAATAATGTTTAATCTCGAACATGGATATTTTATGACTTAAGGAATCACGTCGGATGGTGCTCTGCTTCAAAAAGAGGTAGAATTAAAAGCAAAGAGGATGAGGAAAACCATTCCCTGCGCTCTCTATAAAAAAGCAGTCCTGAAATGTGGGCGACGGCGCTCTCCATAAAGTCACTCTGAGAGGGCCCCTTTTTATTTGGTTCGAACAGGAGGTTTGTGTTAACGCCATCAGCAACTGTACACAAGAGAGTCCCCGGTCCTTTTACAGAGGGGTCTGGAGTTCATTAAAGAGCCTTTGGTAAGGGAGGAGAGAAAAAGAGCCCCGGAGCAGGTCATTACATCGAAGGACACACGTTGCCCACTTCAACACCTGTGCTCACTGAATATCTTGTCGAAGGTGGAAAACAGAATTGTTTTTTTTTTTATTGCATTTTAGAAGGAAACCAAATTTCAGTTTATAGTCCCATGTGTACTGATCCAGTCATTTCCTAATTGTGTAAGAGCTTCTGTGCTGGATATTAAATGCCTTTTGATGTCGGTGCTTATTTTGGAGCTGGTCTTTTTATATTGAGTAACGGCTTGTTTCCACTGAGTAGTACAGTTTGCTACACTGAATCTAAAGTAACTTACTAGCAGCAGTTTGCCAGTAACTTACTGTAAATTATATACAGCAAACACACTGTATTTACATTCACAGCACAATTTATCTAGCTGTATATGTATTTACAGTATTGTAAATGTTTATAGTAAAATACAGTCATTTTCTCAATGCAACTTTAAAATACAGTAACATGCTGCATAACTGTCCTACAGTAAAATTCAGTTTATATTACTGTTCAGTTTTCCAGTAACTTACTGTAAATCAATTACAGCAAAAAAACTGTTTTACATGTACAGCACCATTTATCTTGCTGTATTAATATTGCTGTACAAAAATACATTTTTTTTTTTTAGAAATTCATTCATTTTCTTGTCGGCTTAGTCCCTTTATTAATCTGGGGTCGCCACAGCGGAATGAACCGCCAGCTTATCCAGCACGATTTTACACAGCCGATGCCCTTCCAGCCGCAACCCATCTCTGAGAAACATCCACACACTCATTCACGCTCATACACTACGGACAATTCAGCCTACCCAATTCACCTGTACCGCATGTCTTTGGACTGTGGGGGAAACCGGAGCATCCGGAGGAAACCCACGCGAACGCAGGGAGAACATGCAAACTCCACACAGAAACGCCAACTGACCCAGCCCAGCCGAGGTTCGAACCTGCGACCCAGCGACGTTCTTGCTGTGGGCGATTACTGCGCCACTGCATCACCCTTTTTAGAAATTCATATGATTTTATAGAAATAATTATTTTCTAAAGCAGGCATGATCACAATGAGGTAAATCACACTAAAATATACAAATGAGATTGTAAAATTTGATACAAATTAGCCACAAAATCCAAAATGATGAATGTGAGCCTAATCTCATGATGAAATGTAACTATTTTACATTTTGTCACTTAATGGCTAATTCGTAAGAAGTTCAATCATACAAAAATGTGCAATTATATAAAAGAAGGCGTGGCAACAAACTCCACCTCTAAACCCAACCCTCATTGGGGGATGAGAAAATGGTACCAAACTGTACGAATGACATCGTACAAATTCATACGAATTAGCCACTTGAACAGAGAGTTATAAAAATGATGTGAAATTGTGTTGGAATTTCCACAAGGTTGCATTGGACTGATCATGTTTTGGGTTTATTAGCAAAAATGAAACATATTTGATGTAATATGATTCATATAAAAATGTTATATTTTAAATTTAATTTTATGTTTTTCTGAAATATAATTCATAAAAGAATGTTTTTTTTTTTCAAACAAACCAAACTACAAAACTGTCAGATACTCAATTGCTATCCAGTGGCCTTTTAAAGTCCATACAAACCAGAAGTTGTGTTTTCATTTTTCGTATTGTGACGCAGCTCCTAGAGAAACAGAATAAGTACTGAGGTGAACCAGGTAATAACATACACGCCCCCCGAGACATGGCATAAAACGGCCAGCTTTATTACAGAGTTACTTACTTCATACTGTCACGATCACCAGCGATCTTCTCCCCATAGATCGCTGGTTTACCTGCACATTCCTTATTGGACTACATTTCCGCCATATTATGGACTACACTTCCATTCATGCACTCCGCTTACACGCACATGTTCCACATCCCATCTGATTACACACCCACCACCGGACGCTTGTCAAAGACTTATTACACACACAGTACATAAGCAGCACACACACTCACTTCTGGGCCGAGTCTTGTTGTCTTTCCGTAGTCACAATTCAAAGCGTTTTCCTGTCTTGTCCCTGCCTTGTATTGACCCTAGCCTAGATTATCTGTTTCTCCCTGTCTGCCGCCATCCTTGTGACCATCTGCCTGCTGTACCGACTACGATTCTGGATTTCCCTAACACATCTGTTTGCTCCCGTATTGATCTGTGCTTGTCTGACCATCCCTTTAAATAAAGCCTGCATGTGGATCCGCATCCTGTTGTCAGCGTCTTACCCCACGATTACACATACATAGGGTGTAAGAGTGGGCTTCTACAAACCCTACATCCTTCATTATCTCACACTCTTCATAATTACACAGTTTTTTGCACAGTTGTGCCCTGATTATGTCTATGTAAGCTCCTCTGTGTTCCTCTTTCCTCAATTGTTGACAATTTCTCAGCACTATGAGAGAGCACTTTATACATAGGGTGTGAGAGTGGGCTTTTACAAACCTTACACTCTTTATTATTTTACACTTCATATTTACACAGTTTTTTTTTGCACAGTTGTGCGCTTATTATGTCTTCTGTGCACCACGTTTCATGTGTAAATTCAACTATAGCATATAAGCTCTTCTGTGTCCCTCTTTCCTCAACTGTTAACATTTTCTCATTCTTGCTACATGTAAGTTTAAATAGTTACTCTCACACGTGTATCTCCAGTTATTTTGTGTTATAGTTCAATATATTTTAAATAAACTGCAAACCAAAAAATATATAAACTTATTTTTCCTCAGATTTTTTCTTGAAACTCTTCCCTCTTAGTCACATACGGCTCATTATGCAGCTCATTATGCAGGTCTTTGTCTTCTCAGGTGTGACTCACTGCATTACCCACATAGCAAACCGACTTGGCCCAAATGTGGCCTCATTATGGCACTGCTGGCGTGTTGCCGGCACTGGCATGCATAATGTTAGTCTAATGTGGGCCGTGCATGGCAATGATGGCACTGCATGCATGATGGCAAACTACATTTGGGCCAGTTGTGGATGGGAGGTGTGTGGCCCAGATCAGTGTAGCGATTGTTCACATTGTTTAGATAACATTAGGCTGGGTTATGTCTCAGTTTTTGGGGTTTCTGGTTAAAGGGTGGTGTTGATATGGTTAACTTATAGCTGAGAATCGGTACCAATAATAAACCTCTTTTGGTCCAGTTTAGGGCCAGTTAAGGGTAATAAATTGGCTGAGATTTGGGCTGGTTATGGCCCATGTGTGGCCCTTGTCTTTAATCCAGTTATGGGCCACTTCAGGACCGTCATTCTTAGCGGTACTTGGGCCGAGGGAAAAGTTATTGAGTGGCCTGAAGCTGGGCCAGAAAACATTTGCTATGTAGGTAGTAATGATAGTTCACGCCTTCTCGCATAGACCATTTTCACTCAGAAAGTGACTTAGAAGATTTAATTCAACATATTGTTTTCTGTGAGCAAGTAAACAAGATGATTCTCACACCATTTTGAAGCAAAAACTCTAGGCTATAAGATCCAGTTCTCAAAAGTCTTGTGAACTAATGTTCTCTATGTGTTTCACAGCCTTGTTTCAGACTTCAAAATTTTAGTTTTTCACTAACCACGCATAAACATTTCTTTCTCAAAAACACAAACACATACAAACATGCTGCTTAGGTATTATTGTAGCCCAGCTTGTGCTGTTTACAGTGTTATAACACTTTAGCCATTAATATGTTTTTAAGATACTGAAAACAACACAAATGTCAGTGCATGTCAAAACTTCTCCAGAGCCCCAAAACACCCTTAGACCCCTGGGGGTTAAATGAGATAGCATTGGGCGTGGCTTGTTTAATCTGCTGCGAGCTGATTGGATGTAGTAAAGTAGGCATTTCATTCAGAAAGATTGGGAAATGGATTTTAGAAGAGTTATTGCAATCTAACAGACTCCTCCTCCTTCTCACTATTTCTGTTTTTTGTCAAACTGACAGTTGGAGGGGCGTGGTTAAGTGTGTTAGCCACGCCCTATACCTCAGACAGATGTAATCTGAGAGTTTAAGTGGAAAAAAAAAACAGGGAGTGCATATTCAGATTTCAATTAAAGATCACAAGGGCAAACGATTTTTTTCCTAATGACATGCACAGAGGATGTGTCCATCACAAAGCTAGCAATGTGAGCTGACAAAATCAATATGGATAGTTTTGATTCCATGTGTACTTTAAATATGCAAAATGACGAACATAAAAGTCAGTTTCTGACTTTTTTTCTACCTTCAGTACCTCATGGCCAGTTCTGTGTATCCCTCATTATTCCACTCTTCTTCATGAGACGGCCACATTCCTGCGTTTCACAACCATAAACAACTATTAGGCTAATGGGTAAAGAAATCATTATAGGGGAACATCTGTGGACCCCAAGGTGCCACTTAAAGCATCTGAGGGAGGTGTGGTGTCCAGTAACTCTGTATCTGATTGGCTTAACGAGACTTATCTTTTCTTTAAGCCCCTCCCAAGCGCATGTTTCTTTAAAGTGACGGGAGACTCAAACAGAAGGTATGAATAAAATACAAGGGGCGAGTGAGTGAAAAGGAGGGTTAAGGCCTAAATTATTAAACAAGCAGATGGAAACGTTTAGCCCCCTGAGTGGTAGCTGCGATGTCCCCCTTTCTAGTCAGCGTGTTTAATGCTCTTTCATTTAGCCAGCTTCAGATTTAAGGATGTCACTGAAAACTGAGGTGGGTAAAAAAGGAAAAGAAAGGAAAAGATCTCTGGCTGTAAATCACATAATTACAGGCTCCAGAAAGGAACACGGGCTTTATAAATGAAACCTGCTTCCCACCAGGACTTCCACTTCAATAACTGGATACAGGCAGGCCTGAGGCGATGGATGTAGCTGATCTCCAGACTCCTGTTCAGGTCAAATGAGCATCTGTAACATCTAGACTGCACCAATACCTTGCCAAGGCAAAAAAATACCTGACCCATTTTGTTCCATGAGTTGCATGTACATTTCAAGAATGTTTTCCAGATACCATGTATCATGTCTAACTATTTGTATTTTTTATGCCTTTTTAAACTCATGCAACAGCGTCTCAAATGGATTCAGGTTAAGACTTTGACTAGGCCACTCCAAAGTTTTCATTTTGTATTTCTGGCAAATCTGAGACGAGCCTTTATGTTCTTTTTTTCTCAGCTGTGGTTTTTGTCTTTGAACTCTCTTTGAAGTCTCTTCCTTATGGTGGAGTCATGAACACTCATCTTATCTGAGGCAAGTGAGGCCTGCAGTTCTTTGCATATTGTTGTGGGGTCTTTTGTGAGCTCTTAGGGATAATTTTGGTCAGCTGGCCACTCCTGGGAAGGTTATTCACTGTTCCATATTTTTGCTATTTGAAGATAATGGCTCTCACTATGGTTCACTGCAGTCCTGAAGCTTTAGATTTTATAAAATATTCTAGACTGGTAGATCCAACACAGGCTCTTTGTTAAAACGTACCCCCATATACATTTCTGGAAAGCACATATTATGCAGCCAGAGCTACATATGGTTGTAATTCAGCCACATTGGAGGGTTTTCGATCATTAAGCACCTTTTTAAGCTTATACCACAGCATCTCAATTGGATTCAGGTGAGGAATTTGACAGGGCCATTCCAAAGTCTTCATTTTGCTTTTCTTCAGCCATTCAGAAGTGGACTTACTGGTGTCCTTCTGCAGAAATTTAAGCTTTTCACTTATCATAGCACACGTGCTGCTGATGATGTGACAATAAAAGGGATTTGATTTGAAATCTAGTTCACTTCAGCTTGAGGTCACAGTTAACAATAACAGAGTTGACATTTTCCACCATTTTGTGCTTTAGCTCAAGATGCTGACCTCAAACCAGATACAATGTAAGGTGTTTAAAACTATTTTTTAAATGTATTAAATAGTATTAATACTTTTAAAGAGTGAAGTCTGTTACAGCGCTGTGGAGGAGTTTTATGCCCACTCATCTTTGCACAATTGTTGTAATTCAACCAGATTGAAGGGTTTTTGATCTTGAACCACCCTTTTAAGCTCATGCAACAGCATCTCAATTGGATTCAGGTCAGGACTTAGACTAGGCCACTTCAAAGTCTTCATTTAGTTTTTCTTCAGCCATTTAGAAGTGGACTTACTGGTGTCCTGCTGCAGGAATCAAGTTCGCTTCAGCTTGAGGTCACAGTTAACAATAACAGAGTTGACATTGCCCACCACTTTTTGCTTTAGCTCAAGATGATAACCTCAAACCAGATACCACGTGGTGTGTCTAAAACTTTTTTTTTGTGTATTAACATCTTATTATTGTTTTTAAAAAGTGAATGAGAGATTCACCAAAAAAAAAATCCCCATAGCAGAGTTGACAAATTCTGAAACTACTATTGGTGCATTTTTGTACAAATTAACGAGAGAAAAAATAATGCCATGCATTAATGCATTCCAGAGTTTCCTGCCAGGGGAAGTGACATCACTTGGAGCAAGTCACATGCTTTTTCAATCAGTGATTTACAAATTTTTTTGCCTTTTATAACCGATGTAACAGAGTTGACCAGATTAAATAGATTTAAAAAAGCAAAATGAAAATTAACTCGTGATTTACTTGTCGTCACCCAGCAGGCACAAGACATCAACATGACGTCAGATTGACTATGTACCCCAACGTCATAGGGACGCTGCATTTTGTTTGAAAATAAAAACTAGGTTGACATCAGAACCCAACATCAGACCGACTTCAACGTCCAACCAAAAATCAACCAATCTACAACCTCTAATGATGTTACAGCTTGACGTTGTGTGGACGTTACCACTATGACGTCTATCAGATGTTGGATTTTGGTTGCCATACCTGACGGATAAATGTCAGTATTTGACATCAATATAACTTTGGATTAAGATGTTGGCTCAATGTTGGATTTTGGTCTCTCTCCAACACAACCTAAAATCAACCAAATATCACATCATCCGACGTTGTTATCGGACGTCAAAATAACGTTGTCCTTAAATGCTGGCTAGACATTGAATTTTGGTCACCTGACGTCACAACCTAAAACTAGCCTAAAGTTAATGTCTTATGATGTTGTGTGCCTGCTGGGAAAGTAGTGGCGATAAAGAAATATGAAGGATGTTGAAAACTGGTAGCCACTGACTTCCATAGTTGGTTACAATTTAATATGATAGTCTGTTTAAGACATTATTCCAATGATAAGTAACTTTACAACTAAATTTCAATCATCATCTGAACATTTGTAAACTATTATCAGCTTTTTTGGTTTAGTTGAACTAGTTGACATGAAGTTTCAAAGTTACTTAGGATTAGTAGAATGTGTGAAGTGGATTATCAAAATAAAAGGCTGCTAAAATTGTAATAGAAGTCAATGTCTATTAGTTTCCAACACTCTTCAAAATAACTAGAAAAATCAGTATGTTTGAAACCAATGGATTGAGAGTAAATGAAGACAGAAATTTCATTTCATGGTGAACTATCACTTTAACATTTTAAACTGGCATGTCAAAAGATCATATTTCCTCCAACATTCCAGCTCATTTGTCCTATAGAATTAATCTATAAAACCACAGTTTTGTATAAACACAAAACAAGTATAATCTTAAACATTCAGAAAACATTTTCAACTGAAATGGTTCGTTTTATCAGCCTGAATCAATGTGTACACGCAGACCAAATGAGCTGCATTCATTCATAAAGTGCCTCATGGTCCGTGGCAAAATCTGATATTGTTTATTTGGATTGTTACTGGAATGTGACCCATTTCTTCCTCTCCCTTCTCTCAGCGTTCTTCAGAAGAGAAGCTTAGAGACGACCAACTAGCAGATCATACATTTGTAGCTTTTTTTCTAATTCTCAAACCACTCCCTTACTGGTCCGCCGTGAGCATGAAGGCATGAAAATACTTTCTCAAATGGAGATAATTGGGGTGTGTGGGGGTGGGGGTGGGGGGGATTAGTCTGCCTAATCAACTCACACAACAATAAGTGGATTGTTCCGGAAGGCTGGTGACACAAAACCTTGTCCTGCAACATTTGAGCTGTAATTAGCAAGCACTTACTGTCATCCGTGTCAGATGCGGTTATGTGCTGCATTGAGATGAACAATGTGTACACTTGTGCAACATATGTAGGCATGTACAGTAAACTCACGTCATACAAAGTCTCTAAATTGTATTTTTTTTTTTTTTGCCGCATTTAGTTTGTTGGTTTTAAACCATTGTTGTACAGTTAAAAATAATGAGTGTATCACTTTGTTTTAACGTATTTTGTTTATTTTAAGTTACATTACAACTAATACTCATTACAGTATTAGTAGACTGTTAGGATTATAGGGTAAAAGTGTTTGCCCCCTAACTATTTTTAATTATTTTGCATAATTGTCACACTCAGATTATAAACAAATTAAAATATTAGTCAAAGATATTGCAAGTAAACACATCATGCAGTTTTGAAATGAACTCTTGTATTATTAAGGAAAAACAAAATACAAAACTATGTACCCCTGTGTGAAAAAGTGTTTGCTTCCTAAACCTAATAACTGGTTGGCCCATCCTTAACAGCAACAACTGCAATCAAGCATTTTCAATAGCTTGCAATGAGTCTGTTACAGCGCTGTGGAGGAATTTTGGCCCACTCGTCTTTGCAGAATTGTTGTAATTCAGCCAGAAACAGCCCCAGACCATCACACCACCATCATTACATTTTACTGTTGGTATGATGTTCTTTTTCTGAAATGTGGTGTTACATTTACACCACACATAATGGGATGCACACCTTCCAAAAAGTTCAACTTTTGTCACGTTAGTGCACAGAGTATTTTCCCAAAAGTCTTGGGGATCATCAAGATGCTTTCTGGCAAATCTGAGACAAGCCTTTAAGTTATTTTTTTACTCAGCTGTGGTTTTTGTCTTTGAACTCTCTTTGAAGTCTCTTCCTTATGGTGGAGTCATGAACACTCGTCTTATCTGAGGCAATTGAGGCCTGCAGTTCTTTGCATATTGTTGTGGGGTCTTTTGTGAGCTCTTAGGGATAATTTTGGTCAGCTGGCCACTCCTGGGAAGGTTCTCCACTGTTGCATATTTTTGCTATTTAAAGCTAATGGCTCTCACTATGGTTCACTGCAGTCCTGAAGCTTTAAGTTTTATAAAAGTTTCCAGACTGGTAGATCCAACACAGGCTCATTGTGAAAACATACCCCCAAATACATTTCTGGAAATCGTGAATTATGTAGCCAGAGCTATGTATGGCTGCATTTTGTCTTTAAAATAAATGCTACAAGCCAGTATGATGCTGTTGATGGTTGATGTTTCTTTTTGCACTACCAGCTGACCAATTACCTCCGTGTGGACGGCTTTTCCACTGTTACCAGTTTGTCTAGTGACTCGCCGCATACGTTGGCGGACTTCAGGCGCAGATCAGAGTTGATGACAGGGTCCGAGTCCGGTGAAGAACGGTTCAAGAAAACAGGTAAAACAAAAGGCAAAAAATAAAATAAACAAGTAAATAACAGGGTAAAACGTGGTAAGATCTGAAAATGTGGTAAAAATCAGGCAGCCGCGAGGGATTTTCTTTTTCTGGATTGCTTTTGAAAACACTGTCGGCTGGGTTTAATGAACGCAGTGGGCGGATCAATCTGTACTTTTGAAAACACTATCAGTTGGGTTTAGGCAAAAGGGTGGGTGGGCAGATCGGTCGGTCAGTCGACAGCTGGTGGATTTACGTGAGAAGAGCACGAATGGCACTCGCAAGAGAAATTTGAGATTTGAAAAAGTGTACACAGCGGCCTCTGGTGGATTCGCAAAAACAAAAACTGCAAAAAAACGTAGCTCCTAGGACGTATTTCGTGCTGTCCAGAAATGTATGCAGGGGTATGTATCAATAATGAGCATGGGTTGGGTAGATCTCAATTGTTTTCTTTCTCATTTGTTTTTGAATTTCTTTGAATCTCACCATGATGTCTAGCTTTTGAGGATCGTTTGGTCTGCTTCACTTTGTCAGGCAGGTACTCTTTAAGTGATTTCATGATTGCGAACAGGTCAGGCCTGGGTGGGGCTAGAGACATTGAACTCAGGTATGAAGTTATGTTTTAACTGGGATTATATATATATATATACCCTCTAAATCCATCAGAGCTTTTTTTTTTTGTAAATGAGCATTTTCTGTCAGGCTTATACAATTAGATTCAGAAGTTTAATTTTTTTAGATAATGAAAATGTTAAATAAAATATTTTTTCAAAAATGTCACTTTAGACAATTCTTTGTTTTTTTTAACAAGGTAGACTCTTGCGTCAAAACCAGCTAAATCCACTTGTGCTTTTTTTTTTTTTTTTAGCAAAAATCTCTAAATTCACCTATTGGGACAAAACAGTGTAATTAGTAAAAAAATCCCTAAAGATGCTATTAGAAATTATTTTAGCAAACATAAAACACATACACAAACCACCTAAAATTTAAAATACATAATACATCTGTCAAGTAAGTTGAGGTTCATCTTTGGTAACCCCTGATAAACCAGGGACTAAGCAGAAGGAAAATAAATAAATAATATCTGTCAAGAAAGTGCATTAATCAATAACATTAAAATGGACATTAATTAAATCTTAACACTGAACATGAGTTCATGCTACATTCTTGCTGTGAGGCGATCATGCTACCCTATGTGCCCCTGTGATGCACATATTCTCAATTGGCTACAGAACAAACCACTTTTGTCCAATGAGTTACCTAACTGAAGATGGCAAACCACCTTTTTCCGGTGGAGCACCATGGCCTCGGACTTGGAGGTGCTGGTTCTCATCCCAGCCGTGTCACACTCGGCAGCAAACTGCCCCAGTGCATGCTAAAGGTCCATGTTCGATGAAGCCAACAGAACAACATTGTCTGCGAATAACAGAGATGAAATGTGGTCCCCGAACGGCAACCCCTCCAAAAAAAAAAAAAGGTGGTTTGTCATCTCCAGGTTGGAAGAAAGTCCTTACCCCAGGTGGAGGAGTTCAAGTATCTTGGGGTTTTGTTAACGAGTGAGGGAAGGATGGAACGTGAGATTGACAGGCGGATTGGTGCAGCGGCAGCAGTAATGCGGTTGATGTACCATTCCGTTGTGGAAAAGAAGGAGCTGAGCCGAAAGGCAAAGCTTTCGATTTACCGGTCAATCTATGTTCCTACTCTCACCTATGGTCATGAGCTTTGGATCATGACAGAAAGGATAAGATCTAGGATACAAGCGGCCAAAATGAGTTTCCTTCACAGGGTGGCAGGACGCACCCTTATGGATAGGGTGAGAAGCTCTGACACCCGGGAGGACCTCGGAGTAGTGCCAGTGTCAGCTGAGGTGGCTTGGGCATCTGTTTCAGATGCCTCCTGGACGCCTACCTAGGGAGGTGTTCCAGGCATGTCCCACTGGGAGGAGGCCTCGGGGAAGACCCAGGACACGCTGGAGGAACTATGTCTCTTGGCTGGCCTGGGAACGCCTCAGGACTCCCCCCCCCACCCTCGGAGGAGCTAGAGGAAGTGTCCAGGGAGAGAAAAGTCTGAGGTTCTCTCCTAAGACACCCCAGAAAAGTGGTCGAAAATGATGATGATGATGAGTTACCTAGTTAACCTAACTTATTTAACTTAAATAACCTAATCAAGCCTTTAAATTGCACTTTACACTGAACAGTATCTTGCAAAATAACTAGTAAAATATTGTTGTCATCAATATAAAATAAATTATTATTAGTTACTAGATACATTTTTAAACGTGTTGAGAAAATCTCTTTAATTTGTGTTTCAAAGATGAACAAAAGTCTCAGGGATTGAAATGACGTGACGAGTGAAGTTGAGTAATTAACAACACAGTTTTCTTTATTCCATGAACTAATCCTTTTAGGATCACTCTTTTCTCCTCAAAATGTATAGCTTTTAATGATGTTAATATTTAAGGCAAAAGCTTTAGAAGTCCAGAAGTTTAAAAGACCAGAAGTTTCAGAAGTTGGAATGCTCATTGTCAGGCTGTTCTTTAATCAGTTAAGCAACAATCTCACTCCAGACAAGACAGAAAGTCAAACAGTGGGATCCTGTTTTCTGTTAAATCAATGGTGAGACTGCGTGACTCTCTGTGTGTGACACCAAAACACTGATAAGAGATAAAGTCACCTTATCTATCTCTGCCTCTCTGACCTACTAAAGCCAAACAGAAGCACAGACGGCAGCATGACCTTTCTTCTAGTTTGCTTAAAGGGCCATGAAACCCCCGTCTCAGTTTGTGTTTTCACACCTCTAGTATGGAAAAAAAGTCAGGAAAGTGGGTGTGTCCAGCTCTGTTTAGGTGGGAAAAGCTCTTGGGTAAAAATGTTCCTTACAATTGACCCATGTCTCCAAATTTTTGTTCTTTCACTTGTTTTGGCAACACAACGTGGCGTCTCTCTGCCGTATGAACACTGTAACCGGTAAAAACAGTCTTCGAAGCTATCATGCATATTAATGAAGTTGCACCGCAAACACAATAGAGCGCGCTGATTGGTTTGAACCAAGTCTTTCTCATGAGTTGATGCCGCACACTCAGAGACGTCACAATGTACTCTCAGGTACAGACATCCACTTTCCATGCTGGAATACACGCAAGTATCTAATCGCCGTGAAGCAGCTTCAAAAATTTGTTTCAAACCGGAAGAACGCATTTGCTCAGAATAACGCAAAAACATCCAATTTTCACTTTTTTGTGCAATATATGTGTCCTAATAGTGTTTATAGCAGCGTAGGACACATATATGACTATATATGTCTAATAATATATCTGCTCTTGCGAATAAAAAAGATTGCTTCAGCAGACTTAAATAGTTGCATGTGTATTCTTAAAGTGTTTTTATTTGCACTTATTTCCCTTTGTTTGCATTGAACAGTACCTCTGTGTTCTCCAGTAAGTCTCTGAAAACTATTTCTTCTGGGTTATTAACTGCACTCTGAATTGAGTTCACAGAAAAAAGTTTCCACACGCTTCCCATCCGATTTCTTGGCAGGCCTTGAAAAACTATCACTATATAAATCAGAATACCAGCTGAGAAGGAGAAGTGAGAAACTGAGGTCAGTCTGATGATCACAGGGAATGACAGCCCTGAGGGAGAGGCCCTTTATCTGACCTGAAGGACCCTGAGGTGCCACTTCCCTGCCTGATTAGATCTCTGGCGGCAGGAATGTCTGCTTTTGTGACGGTGGTCAGAGAGATCACAGACGCAAGTCCAACATCTAATGAGTCACATGGGCAGAGCTCTTGCACTGACTCGTTTATCAGTATCATTCGCTTTCAAAAGCCGACCAACACAGGCTTTAAAGGCCTCCTATTTTACTAGATAAGTCTCCAGAATGTGTCTGTAAAGCTTCAGCTCAAAATACCCATCAGATTATTTATTACACAATGCAGAATATGCCCGTTTTGAGCTCAAATCAATGTGTAGAAGTTTTGTAGTCTGTGCCTTTAATGCAAATGAGCTGGTTCTCACCGTTCCCATGTGTGTTACGTCAAATAAACAGCAGTCAGTGATGGAGACAGACACAAATGAAGCAGAGATCCAGTTTATTAGTCAAAAATTCCAAGCACAGTTTTTGATGTATTTGTGGGGGTGTTTTTTCAAGCCTTTCTGAAACGATGAGTCACACACAAATGCCAAACGTGCGTTTACAGGCACTATTTGGGGATTGAAGTGTTATGATTTACATAGTGATTTTAAACTTGTAAAACTCGATCTTGAGGTGTAGATGATCACGGAGAGTTGGAACAGATCTTTTAATCCCAGTTTCTTTGCAAATCCTGTCCTGTGGGCATGACTATACACAATACTATGGAGACATGTTAAGACATTTAATTTGGTGGGCGGGGAAAATCACACTCCTACAGCTAACTTGCAGTTAGCCTCAAAATCACAGGGATTTGGATTCAATTTTAATATCTGGAATTTAAAAAAAAAGAGACTTCTTGTGTTTATATCATGGCAGTATGACTGTGGACACACTATACCTACACACTTCTGTCCGAACAGCTTCCAAAAGTTGATTTTGCATCATATGTAATTGCATCATAAGCTAGACAACAAACACTCTCCAGCAAGCATCAGGAGAGGACAATCAACAGGAATGGTGAATCTCACTAGCCTGTCAAAAACAAGTCATATTTCTCTCTATAATCAAAATAAGAACTTTTATTTGACTTGAAGACAATTTTAGGAAAATTATAGCAAGTCATATTTATCACCAAACTGCCATTCTACCTTAGAATTTGAAGTCTACTTTACAAATATTGTCAAAAGTATGAAAATCAATTATCACAAATACTGCAGAAGACCTACTGGAACCCACATGGACCCAAGATTCTCATAGAAATCAGTCAAGTTTGGTGAAGGAAAAATCATGGTTTGGGGTTACATTCAGTATGGGGGCATGCAAGAGATCTGCAGAGTGGATGGCAACATCAACAGCCTGAGGTATCAAGACATTTGTGCTGCCCATTACATTACAAACCACAGGAGAGGGCAAATTCTTCAGCAGGATAGCGCTCCTCATACTTCAGCCTCCACATCAAATCTTCTGAAAGCAAAGAAGGTCAAGGTGCTCTAGGATTGGTCTGACCAGTCACCAGGCATGAACATTATTGAGCATGTCTGGAGCAAGATAAAGGAGGAGGTATTAAAGGTGAATCCAAAGAATCTTGATGAACTCTGGGAGTCCTGCAAGAACACTTTATTTGCAATTCCAGATGATTTTATTAATACGTGATTTGAGTCATTACAGAGATGTATGGATGCAGTCCTCCAAGCTCACGGGAGTCATACACAATATGCATTCTGTTTCCACTGCACCGTGACTTTCTATTCTATACTGGACATTATTTCTGTTAAGTGACAAGACTTTTGTCTAAGCAAAGTCAGACCTTACTGTCCTAATTAAATAATTAAAAATCAAGGGATGATCATATGTTATTTTGGTAAAATAATCGTAATGTAGAGGCCTTTGCCTTTCATATAAGCCAATTCTAATACTAAATGATCAACTAGAAGTCAAGTTATTATTCGTTGTTTTATTATTTTCATAAACGCAAAGGCACATGCATTTTATTTGATTTAACTTTTTCATCTAATGAGTGTCTTCTTTGAAATGAGACCATTTATTTAAGTTGAACATGTCGTTTTCATGTCTGTCCACAAAATGAGGAAGACAGTAAAGGGGTTAAACAAGAAAGACATGCAAAATAAGCAGAGCGGTGGTACACAAGAACCAGGTTTGAGAACTTGTGAAACTGCTGAATTTTCTTAAAACTGTGCTAAGTCCCAAAACAGGCTTCATCAGTACAACAACCTTTTATTTCTTTCAGTTTTGTATTGAAACATGACCTGGACTTTACAAGAGAATCTACGGAGCCTCAAGAGAATGTATCAGGTATTGTTGGGTTTTATGCCATGCGTGGTTTTAACGTTGCCCACAAACACAGCAGTGATCAAGATAAGACCCAATAAGGTGTTTGTTCCAATGTTGTTCCAAAGTCTTTAGAGTCAAAATCAACAGTAAACCGCTGGAAACTCAACTTCCTGATAATTCACCATAATTACAGGCCTTCGGTGGAAAATACACAATGTATGGCAGAGAATCAAAGCTGTAAGCTCTCCAAATGAGAGGAAACACTACTCTTGGCTGGAGGCTTGTGCAGATAAAAAGGGTTTTCTTGCTGTGGTTGCCTTATTAAACACTTATGGAGACACAATCTCTATTGAGATGCAGTCAAAATGTTGATTTCCCCATGAAGGTAATGCAAAATAATACAACTGAAGTCAAAAATATTAAATTATTCCAAAATGATGTTTAAAGGTGCTGTATGTAAGTTTTTGACTCTTCTAAAGCATACAAATACCATAATATGTTTGCAGATATTTAAGAAACATCTCAAGTGAACATACTTGTTTAACTGAAAAACAATGCTGAAGTCAGATATTCTGCTTTGAAAATGTTTTTTCTGTGCCGGAACGCTGTCTTTGTTTAGGTAAATTTAACCTGCACAATGCCAGTTTAGCCAATTATAATTAAGCACCCTGGGTTGCCTTGTTTGAAAACAGCATATTTCATTCATTCCTTCAGAAAAGCTCTGAAAGCATGCGTCTGTGACCGAAATAGACAGTGTCAGACATCATAATGAGACCGGTTCAGTTTCACATGAGGTAATAATTAGCAAATGACATAAATATTACGAACGTAAACATTAGGTGAGCAGGTTACATTGTAACTGCGTGTCCCAACAACATGCTTTGTGATGAGATACACAGTAATGAGCAATTTGACTGTTTGCACCAGACGAAACACGACAGAAATGTAAATACAGCCATTCAGAAGCACAGAAAATGCACTCACTCACGAAATGCTAAGGTTTAGAATCTATTCAAACTCACATTGTTAGCATTTAGCACTGAATAAAGCACATGAGGTTTACCTGAGGTGATCTGTCATAGGTTTCACATGTTGAGCTGTGAGAAATAGAAGCCGTCTCTAATATATCAATTAATATGAAAAATATTCCCTCTATCGTGTGTCGTTGCTTTTATTCAGAACACAGTTTAAATCGCTCCTGCACTCAATCTGGCATCCCGCGTTTGCATCTATTTTGATCCAGGAGTGCAATACCTAGTTCAACCACTGGACGTCAAACTTACATACAGCACCTTTAACAGAGCAAGGATTTTTTTCACCATATTTATGCTAATATTTTTTCTTCTTGAGAGAAAGTTGTATTTGTTTTATTTTGGCTAGAATAAAAGCAGTTTTATTTAATTTTTTTTACCATTTTAAGGTCAATATTATTAAATTACTAAAAAATAGATTAACAAAAATAAAATAAAATATATATATTAGTAAAAAATAGATTCTAAAAAATAAAAATAGATTAACAAAAAAATAAATAAAAATATATTAATAAAAATAAAAAATAGATTATATAAACTAAAAATAGATTAATAGATTATAAATATATATATATATATATATAAATAAAATAAAAAATAGATTGATGGTAATATATTAAACAGAATAAAGGTAATGACAGTATTATCAAACGTCCACAAGTAAAGAGTTCCAATAGTTGTGTGTTGGAGACAGTGGAGCGGGTCATTGTTGGTTCCTCAGGCGGTGGCAGGAGTGCACAAACTGAGCTGCTAACACACAGCAGCACACACACTCCCCCAGTAAGATGGGCAGTTTCTCACTGTTCGGCAGGGACTCAAAGTTGCTGTGTATGTGTGTGATTTTCTGGTAGAACTTCTCCTGGATCTCAGAGTATTTAGTGCACTCAATGAGGAAGTGCAGCTCCGTCTCAATCAGCTGCTGAGGGCAGTGTGGGCACAGCCGCTCCTCCACCGGCAGCCATGTTTGTCTGTGCCGGCCCGTCTCTATGGCCAGCTGGTGTCCGCTGAGTCTGTATCTAGTCAGGGTGTTCCTCAGACCTTTATCTGTCACTGTGTGAAGATAGTCTGCCAGAGTATATTGCCTCTTTAGGGCCAGGTAACACTGCATTTTGCTTTGCAGTTGTGTTTGAGTTTCCCAGTGGTGTGTGTAGCTGTTCTTGATCTGGTGTGTGATCTGAGTCAGCGGCAGGAGTCTGTTCAGCTCCTCAGAAGACGTCTCAGAGACACTGAAGCTCTGGGCCAGCTGGGAGAGTGGGTCTCTCTCTCTCTCTCTTTCTCTTTCTCTCTCTCGTTACCATTAGGTGAATAAGGATACATCTAAAAATGTATGTGAATGTGTACAGCAGGGCTATTAAATTAGTTTGTCATGGGGGCCAGTTCATGAAAAGCATCCCAAACGAAGGGCGGGAGAGGTACGACTTGCAATATGAGCGATGACACAACTGCATATGAGCCCATATGTTGTATTTTTGCTCCCTTAGACACCCACGTTGTATGTTTCTACATTAAAATGTTAATATATTGTATTTTAAAACTACATTATATCAGTGCTTATCAGTGTACAACAGGCTTTTTTAACAAACATTCAAATATTGGATTTCAGAGCACAACAAAAGCAGTGCATTGCTTAAGTAGGCTTCTTCTACATTTAAACCCATTCATATGTGAGTTTTGAACTGCATTATGGATGCAGCAATTATAGATTTTGGTTGTACAATTATATTGACCTTATTCTTCAATGCAGAAGTGCGCTCGTTTTTACAATTGTTTTAGAACTTCCGATTCAGTTGCTTATGGGAGAAAAGACTAAGAATAATAAAAGGCTGAAAACGGTCAAACTACTCGCTCTACAACCAAGTGTTTGCATGATTATACAAACAAAATAGAATAATATAATAAGAAAACCTCAGTTTGCAACATCAAGCAGCAGAACAAGCTGTTTTTAACGTCTAAAAATGAATGGAAGTAAATTAGACCGGAAGTCTCGAGCCAAAAAGATTCAAATACCTGCGCCCACTCGTATGCGGAAAATAAGGTGAATAGTCTGAAGAATAATCATAGCTTCACGGTTATCACGTCTAATGTAAAGTTAAGCTTTATATTAGCTAAGTAGTTATTTAGATTAACTGTTGTTATCATCTGCGTTTATACATACATAATAATTTTAATAATAATTCGTCTAACATATCTTTTGTTTACATTGCACTGAAAGCCACGCACAACTCTCACCGCTACGGCGTGCATGAGATGTTTTCTACTGCGTGCGGCCGGAAAGCCGCGAGCGCGTTGCTCCGCTTATGGCTGCATATTGGCATATATTCTTACATTAGAAATAGCAAACTTGCACGCGAAAAAGATGTGATATGTGAACGTCCCGCTGCTATTGTTAATCCGGTGTGGATGCGTATTAGCCTCGGTGTACAAGTTTGGAACTTTAAACTAGCGCACAGTTGGCAACTTGGCATAATTTTGTTTAATTGCAGCAGTTTCGTACTGAAATGCGGCTTAGAGAAGCCTTTAGGATTAATCAACTGTGATGAATTAAAGCGCAGTTAATAGTGAAATCGGATAATCGTTGCATCTCTAGTAATTACATCAGTGCATTGTACAAAAGGCCTTTTGTATAAACACATCTAAATGTTTTCAGCTGCTCGCACCACTGGCTTAATGTCAGGTGATTCACGCTCTGCGCAGCTTAAGCTGTATTGAACTGACGCACGTCACAGCGGCCATAGTGGCCATTTTTTGACTGAAGTAAATTTATTTTTGATGTCTTGGTCACACTATTTGGAGGGCCGGAACAAATTGTATTGGGGGCCAGGTTCGGCCCGCGGGCCGCCAATTGAACAGCCCTGGTGTACAGTGTCTATACAGTATGTGTGTGCAGTGTGTATATACAGTGTGTGTGCATGTGTGCAGTGTTTATAAGCAATATGTGTGTGTGTGTGCACTGAAAAAAAAAATTATGTCTGCAAAATTGTTGCAAACTATTTTGTGTTGAATTTAAACAAACTCAATAAATTTTGTAATGTTCAACCTAACTTGTTTGTTTAAATTCAGCCCAAATGAATTGTTTACAACCACTAATCTTTTAAAATTTTGTAAATCCAAGAAATCATCTTTGAATAATTTTTTTCAGTGTGTGTGATTGTATATATCACACACACACACGTGCACACACACACACATAATATATATATATATATATATATATATAATATGTGTGTG
>CAIGQZ010032741.1:6987714-7006934 GCA_903798205.1 Danio tinwini | reverse complement strand
AATGAATGAATAAATGAATAAATAAATGAGGTTAATATTATTACCCCCCTTAGTTTCTTTTTTAATTAGCTATATTTTTTCACAGTACTGTCTACTCTATTTTTCTTAAGGACAAAGTATCATGTCTTTTAGTTTGAAATGATGTGAATGAATAAATGAATGAATGAATGAGGTTAATATTATTACCCCCCCCCCCTTTTTTTTTTTTATTAGCTATTTTTTTAAGTACTGTCTACTCTATTTTTATTCTGGACAACGTATCATGTCCTTTAGTTTGAAATGATGTAAATGAATGATTGAATGAGCAAAATTGTCATTTTTCAGCATTTTTTTCATATTCCATAAGTTTTACTGCACAAGAGCCAAGAGTCAAAAAGTGTTAATTATTGAAACTCTATGGTTGTTTTAGAGTGAGATGCTAATAGTCTAATCCGATTCAATGATCTATGCTAAACTAATCTAAAAGTGCTTCCGCCAGACCCAAAGATCAGTTGAATAGAACACTCTAGGAGAGATGAAAAATAAGTCTATTTCCAAAAAAAGAGAAAAGTTTAACAGTTTGACATGATATATTAGCTGTTTGGGTCAACATTAAGTAGAAATAATACCACACCCGCACAATGTTATTTCCCTTCCAACAGGATATCTGTTGAACATTGGACTGTTTGGGTCTTTTAAAAGGGTCACGCGGTTGTAGAAATGTTTATATATGAAAGACCTTGTGGCTTTCATAGAGCAACTTATTAAATGCTCCGTTCTCTCAGCGATAATCATCGGCTACAGACAATTAGCCCAGTGTAGTGTGTGATCTCAGGCCTTCCCCAAATCTCTCTGCTCATTCCATCATGTCACTGCTCTTTCGTCATTGCCAAGGCACTCTTGTTTTGTTAGAAAACACCTGGTTTGAGATTGGGAGGTTCCTCTGAACTGTCGTATTGAGGTAGAGATGGAAATCCAGTATTAAGTAAAGCACATTTGTCCTTTCCTAAAACACAATATGGCTCCATTCTTAAATCCAATGCCAACGGGAACTTTCCAAAGGAGACAAGTGCTGTGTCCCAAATGACACACTATACAGTATGCACTTATGCAGTATGTACTTATGGACACACTTAACAGCATAGCATATGAATTTAGTGTCGTCCCAAATGAAACACAAAATAAGTTCATAAAAACAATGCAAACTTAAAGAAAACAAATGTATTCAAAACAAATATAAAACCAAGTGTAAAAGGCCATGGAAAAAGATAGGGTGAAAAGATTAGTATCTGAACAAAGACAACGAAGTAGTCTGCCTAATGTAAAGAGGCAGAGCATTCCATAATCTGGGAGCAACCATAGCAAAAGCTCGGTCTGATTTATACTTCTGCGTCAAACGCACGCGTATGGTCAAAGACTCTAGAATACACAAGGCATGGCACTCGTATACTTTAAATGGGGAAAAGTGTACAGTCAATATGGTGAATGAAGCCCCGCCTACTAGTACAGGAGCCAATCAGCGTTCGCCATAGACCAGAGGTGCTCAACCCTATTCCTGGAGATCGACCTTCCTGCAGTTTTCAGTTGCAGCCCATATCAAACACACCTTACGACAGTTTGGGGGTCAACAAACACACAGTTGAATCTCAGCGAATACTTGCGTGACAGACATAAGAAATATATCCACATAAAGCTTGACATCTATACTTTTGAATGAACCAACTACACAAACGTTTTTTGGTTTTGTAATCTGTATGTAAGGAATGCGAGGTACAGTCCATCCTGTTAAACGAACACCACATGACACCAACTACTCAAATGCCCACAAACTTGTAAACAAAGAGTCACTGTCATTTCTGGAGGAGATTCACCATAAAGACCAAGTTGTGGACCAGCACGATCAGATGATTATTATTCAGAGGATGATAATGTGTAGAACGGCCATAAATGAGCTTGGTGTTGGGATTTCGTTTCTTTTGAGTGTGCATACGCATTAGCTTGGGCAACCTGAAAATATGCCAATTTTGTTTGATTTGAATGTTTAGAAACGAAACTTAAGAGGCTGTTATTGTTTAATTTTATTGGTGATTCCAAATATGTAATGTAATCGAAAGCTTGGCAAATCCCTGCTGAAAAATCCAGCTTAAACCAGCCTAAGATGGTTGGCTGGTTTTAGCTGGTTGACCAGCCTGGTTTTAGAGGGGTTTTGGCCATTTCCAGGCTGGTTTCCAGCCATTGCCAGCCTGGTCGTTCCTGGTCAGGCTGGGAGTTGACCAGCTAAAACCAGTTTGACCAGCCAAAACCAGCTATGTCAAGCTTAAACCAGGCTGGTCAAGCTGGTTTTAGCTGGTTTAAGCTGGTCACTTTCCAGCCTGACCAGCTAAGACCAGGCTGGAAATAGCTGGGAACCAGCCTGGAAATGGCCAAAACCCCTCTAAAACCAGGCTGGTCGACCAACTAAAACCAGCTTATGTTGGTTTAAGCTGTTTTTTTCAGCAGGGATAGTTTTGGATAATTTGGTGTTTCTCCATTCAGACAGAATGCCTGAGCATACTGCTCAAGAGACGTTTCAAAGATGGCCGCCGAATGAAATGACTTGCCTTAAAGGAACTTTGGTATGGTCCGGCGCAGCCTTCGCGCGGTCGCATAACCCTCACCGTGGCCAACACTGAAGCGCACCTCTCAAAAAATGTAACACAAGCTCACAAGCTCTGTGATTGGTTGGCTTTGTTCCTGTGATGAAAGTAGGCAATGCTGAGAGCCGTGAGCCAGATGGAGTGAGTGTTTACAAGTGTTGAGCCCCGTGAAGGAGGGTTCCCGCCTCCAAATGAACGAGTTTTATCTACTTGTAGCATTCAGAAAAAACAAAAACCCGTGAAGAAAATGGACGTAGAGGAACATAAAAACCTACTGCCAGCTAGCATTTCTGAAGTGTTATTGTAGAGCAACATAAACAGCATGCAGAAGTATAAACACACGACTACACGCAAGACAGGTGCCGTAGGTCACACCGATCACACAACGCAGAAGTATAACTCAGCCTTTAGTAGCAGCTGATCTGCTGATCTAAGAGAGTGACAAGGTTTGTTCTGATATAAGTAAAAAAAATAAATAAAAACATTTTTGTACAATGAATTCTGTATTGTAAAGGCAGCCAGATAAAATGGGGGTGATGTGTTCAAATTTGCAACTCCCTGTAAAAAGACGTGTTGCAGCATTTTGCACCAACCACAGGTGAGCCAAAGTGGACCCACTTATACCCACATATAAAGAATTACAGTAATCCATATGAGTGGTGATGAAGGCATGAATTATGGTTTCAATAAGTAGCCTTGAGAAAAATGGCTTTACTTTTGCTAGCTGTCTTAGCTGAAGAAAGCTTAACTTACCAACTGCCCCTATCTGACTATTTGATTTTAAGTCAAGATCAAGTTTTGCCCAGAGGTTTGTAATAGTTGGCTTAATGTACTGGACTAATGCACTCAAATCAACCAAAAAAGTTCCAGTAATATTCCCAAAAACTGTAACTTCTGTTTTCTTTTCATTGATTCTTAAAGGGTCACGAAACATCAAAACACATTTTTTGAGCTGTTGACAGTCATATATGTGTCCTACGCTGCTATAAACACTATTAGGACACATATATTGCACTTAAAAGTGAAAATTGGTTGTTTTTGCATTATTCTTAGCAAATGCGTTCTTCTGGTTTGAAACAATTTTTTGAAGCTGCGTCACGACGATTATATACTTGCGTGTATTCCAGCATGGAGACTGGATGTCTGTACCTGAGAGTACATTGTGACGTCTCTGAGTGAGCGGCATTTATTCATGAGAAAGACTTTGTTCAAACCAATCAGCGCGCTCTATTGTGTATACGGTGCAACTTCATTAATATACATGATAGCTTTGAAGACTGTTTTACCTGTTACAGTGTTCAGACGACAGAGAGACGCCACGTTGTGTTGCCAAAACAAGTGAAAGAACGAGAATTTGGAGACATGGGTCATCAGTGTTGCGTTTATTAATGTGCTGCAATGAAGGTTTTGTTTGCATTTTCCCGCTATGAGAGCGCAGCTGGACTCACGTGTGGACTACAGTGCACGTGACAGAAATGCGTTTGTAAGGAACATTTTTTACCCGAGAGCTTTTTGCATCTGGAAATGATGAAATCTAGATTTGCCGCTCGTCTCCTTTTAAAAAAGACACGGCTCCAGTTTGTGTTGATTGTCCTGTCACTACAGATTTGGTAAGTGTGTGGGATCAGTGCTCTTTGTTTGTTCATTCAGATGGCAAAGTTAGTTCGTATGGTCAGCAGTGCTCTTTCAGTTTTAAAGACATACCTTAGTCAAAAGGATTTAGTTACTAAGTTTACAGTATGTTAATATCACTGCAATATTATAGTACAATATTATAGACTGAAAGATCTGCTGTAAATGCTGCTCTCCAAATGTAAACATGTAAACACCGCAATCAAACTATTACTGTCGTGTAGGATTTTCACCGCATTTTGTAACAGGATAGTCTATACACACACGGCTTTCTGACGCTACCTACCAAGAGTATCTACGTTTCTGAGAAATGCGGAGGATTTTTTCCCCCATTCGCCGTGCGATATCAAACACTCCATTAAAACTCCACTCTCCAGCAGTTCCTCGCTTTCAATATCTCGTTTGTCACGGGGGACATGCAGGAAATGTTCCTCAATTAAAAGTGAAAGTGCCAAACTGCAGTTAAAATCGACAAATTAATGGCAAATAATTTGATTACTGATGTCCAGGTAAACACAGTCACTGTCTTTCTCCCCTGCGTCTGTGTGTTTGTTTTGCCTCTGTGTAAATCAGCGCATGCCCAAATGGAAACTCCCATATTTGCAAATCCTTCCCTCTTTCCCTCCCCCGACACTCCCACCTAAACAGAGCTGGACACACCCACTTTCCTGACTTTTTCCAAACTAGAGGTGTGAAAACACCCTGCTAAGACAGGGGGGGTTTCGTGGCCCTTTAAAAAAATTTAAACATCCAGGCCTGTGGGCGTCACGGTGGCTCAGTGGTTAGCACTGTCATCACCTCACAGCAAGGCGATTGCTGGTTCGATCCCGGCTGGGCCAGTTGGCATTTCTGTGTGGAGTTTGCATGTTCTCCTCATGTTCGCGTGGGTTTTCTCCGGGTGCTCTGGTTCCCCCCCAAGTCTTGTGGAAAAGTTTAATTGGGTAAGCTAAATTGACCATAGTGTGTGTGTGTGTGTGGGGATCCGCTGCGTAAAACATATGCTGGATAAGGTGGCGGTTCATTTCGCTGTGGTGACCCCAAATAAATAAAGGGAATAAGCTGAAAAGAAAATGAATGAATGATTCAGAAATTTTTTGGCAGCAGCCCTTTCAGAAACAATCTTTCTTGTGGCGATGCTTCATGTGCACTTACAAATGACATATCTATCTTCGTAAAGAGGCTATGAAGAAATACACATTAAAATTTGTTGACAGACAGTTTGCGTTACCTGTCGTTATTATTTGTACCTAAGTTATTTGTTGGTCCGACAGTTTTTAATTGGACAAACATTTTTTAGTCTTATGCTTTACTTAGAATATAAAAAGACATATAAATACATTCAGATAATTTACTTTAATCATTACTATTGGAATGTGAAGAAACTTTTAACCAGCACAACAAAAAACAGTCCTTTCCCGGGCATGTTATTATGACTGCAGTTGTGAGGAAATGTTATCGCCTCTGGCCTGTGTACATTTTCCTCTATCAACCAGTGACATGAGTTCGACACAGAAAGCGACGGAGTGAGAAAATCGTTCCTTGGGGAAACTTGAGAGAAACTCTAAAGACATTCTTACATGAAATTAGTCAACAACATTTCCTTTCCAAGTCCTGGCTGCAATACATTTTCAAGCCAAAACAGACTTTTGTTTGTGAAGTGGCTTTTCATGCTTTGAGCTACACTACGAGACTTTAGCACAACATTTTCTAAGTCATTTCCGGGATTGCTGTAGATACGGATCAGCGTGAGGCTGTTACATGATCCACATGCCCCTCTGACTTCCCTCTCCAAACAGAGCTTTGACAGGAGAAGGAAAACCAAAGCAATAAACTCCAGAATCAAGAATGCCCAAAGCAGTGGTGGGCAAATAGAGAATCAGGCTTTAGTTTCAGTGCATGGTTTTTGTCTGTTCATACTCCCATTTTGAATTATCGGCTGTGTACTGACTTTCTTGATCCAACTCAAAGAAAAACTTCTACAAAGTATGGTTTAACTGACTAAGTTTTGTTTGCAACACTGGCTCACAGGAAATACGTGCTTCAGTTACTGCAGTTTCTAGGTAAAATTAAGGATGTGGGGCACTATGACGCTAACAACTTTTGTTCCTTTTCAAACTAATGATATTTACAGGGACATAAAATAAATAATAAATTTTTGTATAGTTCTTTGCATAACACCAAATTAATACCACAAATCAACCACAATCAATACCACAAGTCAACTTTATGGCGTCTGTGATTGGAAATCGAACACGTTTGTCTCACCAATTCAAGAAAAGAAACAAAGGCAATGACAAATTGAAGTAAAACTATGTTTTAACAGTGGACTTTTCTCATATGCTTGCTTTTGAAAACGCTATTGGTTGGGTTTTAGCCTCATTCACACGACCAGCAACTTTCTAAATACCTATTGCCCAGATTGGCGATTGTAGTGGGCGTTCCCACCTTGAGATTGTGGGTAATGTTGAATTCAACATTAACAGTGAGTTTTCTTGCTGCTGTAGATAAACATTGTGGAGAGAAAACACTAAATCTAAATGGATTCTAGAGGTGTGAGCCTACACTGGTCTCACGGTTCGATTCGGTTACGGTTATCATGCCATCGATTCCGTTCAATTTGATATCTCGGTGCATCACGGTGCATTGTCGATGCTTTCCATAAATAGTTTTATATTTTTTTCACAGCACAGCAATTCTTGTATTAAAATGTATAAATATATTTATATTTACTATTTATGATACAGTTTTGTCATTTAATACAAACAGTCATATATATAAACTGTGCCTTTAAACAACACAAGCATTTATAGCAAATAAACAAATATAAATATCTGATCCTTGTCTAGCAAGTGCTTTCTTACACCCCTTTGATTTTGGTCACGCGCTCAACTGAAAGGGCTGCGATTGGCTCTACCTGCTGGCGCTCTTCACAGATGAGTAAAGCCTGGTTTATGGGCCGTTTCCACTGAGTGGTACGGTTCGGTACGCTTTTATGGCCGTTTCCACTGTCAAAAGGCATACTGAACCCAACTGTACCGTAACCCTTTTTCGACACCCCTCTGAAAGGGTACCAAACACGAGAAAGGGTACCAAAAGGCGGAGCTAGACGCGCAGCTGAATGCTATTGGTTTACAGAGAGCCATGGTCGACCCGGACTCAAACGAACCTTGTCGTCATCTTGATGAACAGCCACAAAGCCAAAAAAAGAGAGCAGATTTTACCCTGTGCCCTGTAGTTTTTTTTACGAGCCAGTCTGAAGCGCGAGAGGTTTCGCTTTCTTGCTTGCGCTCGTGTGCGCGTATATCTAAAATAACAAATTTCTTGAGCTGATGATAATAAGGTGCGCTTGATTATTGACGTGCTTTTGAAACCCGATCCCTTCAAAGACTGACAAACAAGAGAGTGATGCACAAAAAAACAAAGGAGAATCCAGAAATAAAGGAGCACATTATTTTTTCAGCAAATGTGAACAAACTGCCTTGTTTAACTATTATCATCACTTTTTGGACTATTATGAACACGGAATGATCGAATTACTTTCTAACAAGAGGCTACATGTGCTGCTGAAGATTACAGACACATTTATTCATGAAAGGTTTGCACTGACTGTGGGATATATTTCGTGCTGTTTTGAACCTAAATAAGGACTAAATAAATGTATGCTGTGTGTGGTTTATCTGTAAATGGTAACATCTGAGACTGTATGTGTTCATATATGTTGCATTTATTTATTTATTTATTTTATATAATAGACGTTACAGTAGGCTATTTCGCACTGTCATTGATCTGCAGTTATAATCAACTCATGTTTATAGAAAAGTTAGTAATAAACATTTATACAGAAGTATTTTTGCGTGTAAAGCATCTGTTTTATGAGAAGTGCTTCTCATATGATATAGAGTATGAATGACTCGTACAGCTTTACTTTAGACATTTTCTCGAGCAAAAATGACGTTGACTGCAACTTTCTGTCGTACACCACACCCACCAAAAGAGTACCACTGGTACCCTTTTAGCAGTGGAAACACAAGCCTGATAAAGGTAACCCGTACTGACCCGTACCGTACTGTACCAGTCAGTGGAAATGAGCCATTAAACACTGATAAACGGTAGCGGCGATCACAGCTGATCCATGATAGATGCGGTCGAGAAAACCCTGTAGACGCTCTCGTGTCTGTATCCAAATATATCGCTGTAACAGCTGAGAGGAGAGGTAAAGTGACGCCAGCAGGTCAAATGGGCTACACAGAGAGAGAGCGAGAGATGGAGTACTTTCATTCTCTCAATCGCAGTGAAACCGTGGCTTCTGCTGTTAGTGTCAGTGAAAGACTGTCCAGCAAACACACACGCAGTGAAATTGTGAACAGCTTCTGCGTTTTTAAGTAGTTGGAGCGTTGTAAATACTCGCGCTCGCCTCCCTCGCCATAGTAAGCTACGGCAACATAGCGCATATAAGATAAATGACGTCAGTACATAATAACTGGTTATGATTATTACTGAACCGATACTGAATTGTTCGCGTCTGCATCATGGTGCACCAAAAAAACGATTAATTTTGACATCCCTATTGAATTAAATATAAAATACAGAATTACAAAGATTTCACTGTTCATTTGTATAAAGTTGAATGGTTTTCTATTTTGTCGTGTTGCTTGTCACACCCAAAGACTAGAATACACAAGGCGTGTCACATAGTCATAAAGTTTTGAATGGGGAAAAGTGTAATAGTCAAAATGGCGAATGAAGCCTCGCCTTCTATTACAGGAGCCAACCAGCGATCAATGTAGACTGATGATTCTTACGTTACGATTTTTAAAGAGATTCAAATTGAGAGTGTTTTTAGAAGGGAAATTAAAAAGTGGTTCTTTTACAGATGAAGTTGAGGATTTTGTTGTGCCGAGTTGCTGAGATAATGATGTTTGCACTCCATTTATGATTTGCTCGTGCATTTTTAAGAATATTGAGGACCACAATGGAAATAAGCCTGTATTTTATCCTCGACAGTTTTTAAAGTATGTATGAATTAGTCTAACTGGACTTGTTTGTATATTTTTGTGAAATTGTCAAATAAAATCAGTCAATCAATCAATCCATCAATCAATCAATCAATCAATCAATCAAGTCAGTGGTCTGCTAAGTGATAAGTAGGTCCGCCTTCTCATGAATAATATATCTCAGATTCACAAAAATGTAGACAGCACCCCCTAGTGGATTTGCCATCTGAAATGTGCAATGAAACATACATGGAGCAGTGTATTTTACGTTTCACACTAATGTAGGCTGAAGCTTTCGAAGCACTGCTTCATGGATCTTCGAAATCTTTACAAATTTTTTTTTTCGAATCAGTGGTTTGGAGCGTATACCACATGGGCAAGATCATGTGATCTCATTAAACGGTGCTTAGTTACGTCATTACAGTTTCAAAATGTTTACCAGTTCTCTGCTTGAGGGAGATCTGTGTAATAATGCACATGAAACATGCAGGTTCAGAGATCGCCCCCCCAGTGGCCAATCACTGAACATGTTTCAAATTCTTCAAAACTGCTTGCCAAGCTTACGATTAAGTGTCACATTAGGAATCACAAATAAAGTTAAAAAACAACTGTCTCTTTTGTTTCATTTCTAAATGTTCGAATCACACAAAATCTGCAGAAACTCACGTCTGGTCTGAGCCCCTCCCCCAGAGAATCCTCAGTCTAAATCGATCGCTGATTGGCTCCTGTACTAGTAGGCGGGGCTTCATTCGCCATGTTGACCGCCACACTTTTCCCCATTTCAAAACCATATGAGTGACATGTCTTGTGTATTCTTTAGTCTTTGGACAAAGTCAGTACTAATGCATGCTTCAAAAAGATTCTAGGCTTAGACACCTATTTTCAAAGTACCTAGGTTGAATTTGTGTCTTAAACCTTACATACGAAGGAAACGAATCCTCGTCAATGAAGTTCTTCTTCTGCTAAAATAACATCCATGATCTTGCACGTGTTTTCTTTTCCTCCACCATAGGACTTGGTTAAACTTAGCTCAGTAAAGAATCCACTTCTGATGAGCTCGGTTTTGTTACACTGAATCATGACCATCGTGACGTAAATGTGGTTCCCAATTCCTGAGGCTTGCGGAGATAATCACAGACTTCAGGACATGATTGCTTTAAGCCAGGAAAATATTTTCATATTGTTTGACCGAGCAAAAATAGATGCTTAACCACACTCTGTTTCATTTATTTATTTATATATTTTTTTCATGGGTCATCTGAGAAACACAATTAGCTCTTTCAGTGGGCTTTGTTTTAATGGCAACTCTATAGCTTCTAGAAACAATGCCTGTACGTAAATAAGAGCCAGATTATTAACTTCTTCTTGATTTGATGCTGTAGGCAAGGGCAAATGAAACACATCCCTCACTTAAGACACTAAGCATGTTTTGTTAAGAGTATGATCAGAAAACCAGTTCCAGTATCGGCAGTTTGGTCTGTGAAAATCACCTCCAGACTCTCTCTGCAAACTAAAACCAGACCTGCTCCAGTCCTCAAAGCTAATGTGACACTGAGGTAAATATAATTAAGCTCAGCAAGAGGAAAGCCTGGCTTATTATTGTTTATTTTTAAACCTGATTCCGTGTCTCGGCCTGGCCCTCTGCCATAAGACATCTAAGTTGTTTTTTTTTTATTGTAAAATTCAAGGGTATTGAATGGAAGAACATTCCAGGGCATGCAGATACAGTTAATGGCAGACATTCTTTGTATTCTTTAATGTAGACAGCGGCATAATCTAGATTAAAGTTGAAAGAATTGTCCAGACATATTATTTCTTTTAAAAAGACATACTGTAATATGCAACGCTATCTCACCGCAATTCGTTACTTTTTGATTTAGTGGTTAATTCGAATGAATTCGTTCGACCTCATTTGTACAATTTGTGAAGATTACGTATAAACAAATTTTGAGAGGATCACGTGCTTATGATTGTTCTCAGCTCTTCCAGCATCAGCTCATGATCAATTATCCAATCAGACGACTCCTAACTCACTATAAATAACCAGAGTTTACTTATCTCAATATCTTCGTCTTGAAGACCCCCCCCTCTACTTTCCCTCCTTTTCAGATGGGCGACACGGGGGCCCTTTGATCAGCACTGTTGCCTCACAGCAAGAATGCTGCTGGTTTAAGTCCCTACTAAACCAGATGACATTTCTGTGAGGAGTTTGCTTGTTCTCCCCGTCTCAGGTAGGTTTTCCCTGGTTTCCTCCCACAGTCCAAATAACTCACACCCTAAGCAAATTGAACACACAAAATTGATACCATAGTCAAGCAATAAGCAAGTACACCTCAGTAATCCATATCCATCATTCAGCTAGAATAAGCCGGGGGGTTTATCGAGATCTACCTGAGCTCAAACTCCCCTCTCGCCCTGCAAACGGGAGGGAGCCCAGGGCTCAAGGATCTCATAAGCTCAGGGCTCTCTCCCGGGCCAGCATGCCAAACAAGCTTTTATTATCAATCATCAGCTAAGTGTGAACTCTTGAAAATGTGATTTGCTCATCCCCCAATGGCGGTTGGGTTTAGGGGTAGGGTTTGGTGCCAAGCCTTGTTTTAAAAATTGTACGACTGAATGTACAAATTTTGTATGAACTAAACTGAGGTAAAATAGTTACATTTCCTTGTGATATAAGGCTGTAATTCGACGTATCGAACTCTCTACCAATACTCTGTAAATCACACAGTAAATTTCTTATTTATTGTATTTTTTGCAAGTGTACAGACAGTGTGGGGAGAAGCTAACTACAAGAAAAGCTCAGCTAATAGCTTAGCTACTTTTTGATTATGATAAAGTGTAGCTTTTCTAGTAGCTACACTGTAAACAATATTTGTTATTTGTTCTCTGTTTATTTACTGTTGTGAAATGCATTATGGGATGTTGATCTCTGCCATGTAGGCTTTTAGTGTTGAAAATTCAACTCTACAGTTTAACATTAATTCATTTTCCTTCGGCTTAGTCCCTTATTTATCAGGGGTCGCCATAGCAGAATGAACCGCCAACTATTCGAACCTTGTCATTGCAATCAACTCCTCTCTGTGTCACAAGTCCACCGACGTACACGCAGAGCCAAACCGGTAACATCAGAAAAGCCATCCACATGGGGATGGTAAGATCAGCTGGTATAATCAGCTGGTAAGCGCGAAATGAAACAGAAGCCGTCGACTGAGACAAAATGCAGCCATTTGTAGCTCTGGCTACATATTTCGTGCTCTCCAGAAATGTATACAAGAGTACGTTTTCACAATGTCTGTGTTGCATTTAAAAGTTATACTCTAGCTAAAATTATGATATTAGCCGGTAATGCTAACACCGAACGCAGAAACTTACAGTATGACAGTTAACCACTAAGGAGTTCTTATGAAACGCATTGAATATTATGACACGCTCTGCGGAAAGGATAACATTTGATATGCTTGAGGAATTCAAAAACAAATGAGTAAGCCATTATCTGAAATGTGACTGCTGAACTCTGATACGATGCCTATCAATGTTGCCCATATTTGCATTGCTATCTCAAGGCGCAGTTAATCATGTCTCCAAACATCAGATTCTTTCACAAGGAAGGGAAAAGTGCATCAATTTATGGCAACCTCACTGCTTTGAATGAGAGAAAAATGTTTCCCTTTGCCATCCAAGAAACTACCCTCGTTGAGAAGTATTAGAGTAAAGCAATAGCTTCATAGCTTCTCCATCTGGTTTTGCTTATGCAGTCACTGGTACTGCAGGCCTCTTTAGAGTGACCTCTGCTGAGGTCTGATGCTTATGAGGAGCTTTAACAGAGATTAACTCAAGCTCAGTATGTCAGCCGTCTTTAAAATCGAGATATGATCTACAACACTGTAAAAATGTTGGGTTGGTTCAACCCGATTTTGGGTCAAATATGGACAAATTTTTAACCTACAATTGAGTTTTTCTATATTCATGATCCTGGACCACAGATATTTACATTAGATGTTGCCTACTACACCAGTGGTTCTTAAACTTTTTTTCATCCAGTACCACCTCAGAAAAAAATGTGGTGGCAGAAAATAATGAGGAGGCAGATTAATTCCTATTATTAAGAATATTTATTATTGTCAGCCACTTTCAACATTATAAATAGTTTAAACATTAACACTGCACTGTGCTTATAGGTAAAAACAAACAAACAAAATCAGTTTAAAATGTGCTTTTTGTGAATCCTCCAACTGCTAAACTATGTCTTGAAGAATTGATATCTACTCTGCACTTAGAACGTACCAGATATATCTTAAAAGGCAACGTTGAACAATTTCAGAAGATTTGGGGCCATTTCTTTTGTCACTTCATGGGGAATTCTCCTTAAAGAAATGTATTGTAACTAATTACTATTAATTTTTTATTATCACTGTATTGTATATTACAGGCTGGGCTTGGGGTGTTTGTTTTCGTTTTGTTTTTGTTAGTTCATGCATATCAGAAAATAATCCTAGAATTTGTGATTATTGTAAGTCTATTCAATGACCAAATAAAAAACTTATTTGACAAAAATGTGCTTTTTAAGTGAATTAAAAATGGTGGGCTACTGTTCTTAAAGTAAAAAAAAATGCTGTACTTAAATGTAAAGTATTAACAAATAGTAACCTACTCTTCAAATCCTGGAAATGTTGCCTGGACTTCACAAATATATGCAGGGGCGTCGCTAGACCCAATTTACTGGGGCATGTGCCCCAGTAAAAAATCTCCAGTGCCCCAGTAAATGCTTTGATATATGATTTACTTCATATGCAAGTGTATGTATTAAGAGGGGTAATCCCGGAATAAAGATCTTATTCTCTATGTGCAACCGAACCAACTCTGGTGAAAGCAGTGTAGTTTAATCAAAAAGCAAACTGACGCATCTCTGCATGTGCGCAGAAAACCACACCCACACGCCGCTCCTGCTGCATGGACCCGGACTTGCTGCTCTTCTCCCGGTGCGAGTCCCGGTTGTTAACATGCACTCCAAAAAAATACCCGCTGCTTACGCGCCGCTCATGCGTTGACATTAACAGTCTGTTATATGGAGGTGATGGCACGCAGAGTTTAGCAAGTCGACAAAACTAAAGTTTAAACAACATGATAGTGATCATACTAAGCATGCCCAGGGCCAGATTAACCAATGGGCAATATGGGCACAGGCCCAGGGGCCCATGCGTACTTCGGGCCCCTGCGAGGGAGCAAAAAAAAATGCTGATTTTGGAGTGTTTATTTAGGCTAAGTGCAAATAGCGCACCTCGTTGGAATAAGTAATCGAGTGCTTCCCGCCAACGTCGTTTGATCGACAGAGACAACACAACTAAAGAGCGTAGTTGACAGCAAGTGGGAGTGGCGTAGCTCGTAACGAACATGGCAATATGTTTTGAGGCGATCGATCATGAACCCGGTTCGAATCCAGCGACTGATGAACGCGTTACATATCTCCCATTACATATCAGATTGGAAATACATTTATTTTCAACAGAAAGGAAAGTTTTGAAATAACCCGAGCTGAATTGGGCAGACTGTAGTGTAGTAGTGGTTTAATGTAGTAGTGGTGTAGTGTAGTAGTGGTTTATATATATGTATATATATATTTTTTTTTATTTATTTATTTATTTATTTATTTTTTTGAGGGGGGGTGTGCCCCAGTACAGCTGGTAAATTTAAGTATTATTTTTTTTAAATATGCTGCATGTACTCATGACATATTTGTATATCTTTAAAATCTAAACATTAACTTGTATTTCAAAATAAATGAATAACATATATAAACTAGAAATTAGATTTGCTTACTGCGTGTCCTTTGCAGTATGTGGGTCAGAAAAGTAAGTGATTATATGCATAAATACACTGCTTGACCAATTTACAAGTGATTTATCCATTCATATGTGCGGATTTTCCCTGATTTGAGATCTCATCTTAAGTGGACTGTGGAGTCCGCACACAGAGACTAACTTTAATTATGCTAGATTCTGGCTCCAAGCGTCTTGACTAAGTGCGGTTGAATGACTTTGATCTTGGGAGCACTGTACAAATATGGCGGCGGTATATTTGTATTTAAATATGCTTAGGGTCCATATGCAGTATCTAGTGTACATAAATATGACCCAGGACCACAAAATCAGTCTTAATGTTGCACTATTATATCTCTGAAAATACACTGTATGAGTCAAAATGATTGATTTTTATTTTATGCCAACAATCATTAGAATATTAAGTAAAGATCGTGACCCGTGAAGAGATTTTATAAATGTCCTACTTTAAATACACCAAAACCCAATTTTTGAATATTACTTTGCATTGTTTAGACCAATGATCTTAACTTTAAAGGTTATTTGACCAATATTTCGATTTTTTTAAACTCTCAGATTTCAGATTTTCAGATTTACCTACTGCACCACTGCGTCGCCATATATATATATTCAAAATTTTACTTGGACAAATAATCCAAAAACGGAATTTGTCCTTTATAAATGTTATTGTCGTCCAATCAAACTAAGAAATCATTTACATTCCACAAGCCTTGCGTGACAATAAATGTCATTTACAGTCTCTTTCCTGCTACTCAGAGCTTTCCTTAAAGATATTACAAGGAAGCAGCACAAGGAAAATCTACAAGCCGTCTGTGGGATGGCAGACATGTCAGTATAATATATCATCTGCAGATAAGAGCCATGTCTTTGTCTGTTGCAGTTTGTTTTTTGAGAGACAAGGCTCTTGTAAGTCTGCGCTTAGCTCCATGAGGCCTGATTAGACTGTTTTTCTGGAATGTGTGCTGGCTTAATGATCTGATAAAGACTGTAGATGCGTTTGAGTTTCATGAGATACAATCATAGGCTCTTCTGCATAGGCAAGCTACAAGTATTTATCAGAGTATCTTTTAAAATACACTGTAAAAACAGAAGGTCCCACAAAATGTATTCATGTTGTCCAAACACAAATTGTGATTGAAGTGGATTGAAAATAAAACAATTAAGTTGTCTCAGAAAATTCTCAATAATTGTGTTGTTTCAGCTTATTTTAAATATACATAAATGTAAATGTTCATAGTACATCCAATTGTAAATATCACCATAGTTTTTCTATAACTGCACTTTATAATGTATACCTGTATCCTGCACTTGCTGCTATTGCACTCCTGGTTAGACTTAAACTGCATTTTGTTGCCTTGTACTTGTACATGTGTGATGACAATAAAGTTGAATCTAATCTAATCTAATCTAATCTAATCTAATCTAATAAGTAGTTGATACTTTTAACATAAGGATCCATTTACTTTATGTTAAAGGTCCCCTGAAGTGCTTTGAAATGTGCATTTTTAATTGATGTTTGACATAATCTCTACTAAAACACGAAAAGAGGGTGGGACATAGTGTAGCTCCTCCCCTTAAAAATAGCCAATAGCGTTTTATTTTTCTCACAGCTCTTCCAGTGATAATGATTGAGCTCAAAGCGTATCAAATGAAAGCAAATGTTAAGCGTCTTGAAGGGGGTGGGGCATGTGAGATACTAGAGAGCATTTGATTGGTCAGAAGATTTGAATAGAAACTGAAGTATGAGGTGAAGTCAAAAAAATCGTTGATCCATTTAGGCAGAAGTGACAAACTGCCAGCTTTGGATGTTTATATCTTCTAAATACAAATTTTGTCACTGTTTTGAACCACGCTAGCTTATAGATATCCTTAAGACTAATATATTGACACTAACATCTAAAAAAAAAACATTATTTTAATGTCACAATAAAATTTAAGCTAATAAAAAGTGCCGCACTGCACAGTTTTGCTCCAACCAGTGTTGCCAGATTGGAAATGTGAAAGTATCATACCAGAACCTCAAAATTATTGTATTTGGAGGAAAATTATCATACACGAGTCAAACGGCGAGTATACAGCTATTATCTAGACAAATAGCGTTTTGACACAACGTGCAAATTACCACAATACGTAAAAAACTAACATAGGCGTACCTTAGTAGGAAGGTTCACACTCCACCTCCGAGTCTCTGTCATTAAATACCTGTGTGTGTTGCCAGATGTTGAGGGATTCATTTTGCGGTACAAATTGGATGCCTACATAGAGCGCAACATGGTTGGCTTGAAAGCAGCGCACCCCTTCGCATGATGCATTTAAATAGGGAAAAACGAGAACATCAAGGACAAACTCCCCTGTTTTTCTCACCTTCCTTTTCAGCACTACTTTTTAAAACTTGACCAACCTCAACCTGAAAACGACTGACTTAAGCACGGCCGCACACAGCAGGAATGCTAACTTGTGAGAGAGCTATTCTCCACATTGATTGGCTGAGAAGATGTAACCTAAAATGAGATAGAAAGTACAGTCATTGGATAGACAACGTGTCTAACTCCACCTTCTCCTCACAGACAGCAGCTATAAATAAGTATGGAAGCCCTAAGATTAAGTGAAACTCATTTTAAATGCCATAAAATTCTGAAATTATCGTACATTATGGGATTTTTTGCATTATTGATCGTACTTCGTACTGAGGTCGAAAGTATCGTACAAATACACTGAAAAAAATGATGTCTGCAAAACTGTTGCAAACTATTTATTTGTGTTGAATTTAAACAAACAAATTAAATGTAATAAAATTCTACTTAATTTGTTTGTTTAAATTCAGCCCAAATACATTTTTTACAGCCACTTAACGTAAAAAAATTTGAGTAAATCCAAGGAAGCATCTCTGAATTATTTTTTTCAGTGTACGATGATTATCATACGTCTGGCAACACTGGCTCCAACAAATATTTGGTGTGACACCCCTATTTATATTTATACAGTGGTGGAAATAATTATCATTAATTGGTCTAGTGTGAGTTTCACAGTTTTCACAGACGTCAACAGTGTGTTAAAATCTTGATGGTTCTGTGGGTCTCGTCTATCCAATCTGATCTTTATTTTGTATTTTCTATTGGATTCAAGTCAGGTGATTGGATTCTTGATTTTCTTTCTCTAAAAGCGTTTGAGAGTTTCCTTGGCTGTTTTGGATCATTGTCTTGCTGAAATGTCCACCCTGGTTTCATCTTCATCATCCTGATAATGTAGATGTTGGACTGAAGCAAATACTGAGAGGTTTCAGCTGCTGTCTGGGCTCTTTCTACACCTTCCTTTCTTTATGTGTTCAATACTTTTTTCCTGTGTCATTTAATTTGACACATAACTTCATTTGTAAACTAATTAGTTTTCTTTTCTTTTCATATGTATTTCTTTAGTTGTTCTCAACATCTGGTGAAAATTTCAGTCAACGGCACCTTTAGAAATATGTTTTTGTGAGAAAAACGGTAACATGTTTAATACTTATTTCCTTGCTGTACTTATAGACCTATAGACCAATTACCATGTTTGTAAAAACACTGGTTTTGAAAAAAAACAGGAGCTCTACCATTTACAGCGAGGGAATAACATCCAATATGGTACAGAGTTTGTTGTTGTCTTAGAAATAAGATATATTGATTACATATTATATATATATTATTTACATAATGCTTCCAGCGTATTATAACAGCTTGTCGCACAGTGATTCAGCAAAATTAATTCCGTTTCTGTTTAGTTCAGCTATGACTTTAGTCGGACTAAGGTCATCAAAAAATCACTGTTTGGAGCTTATGTAGGCAGTTTAACATTCATGTTTAACTGAATAAACAGTTAGTTAACACAAGTACATCTTATTGAACATCATTTATTTTCATCACCAATTATCATAGTAGAACAGTTCCTCAAGCAGTTTGTGATGCAGTTTGGAAACAGAAGATGAGCCCCTGGTCTAATGTGCCACCTGGCTTGAGAAACCCGTTCTCAAAGACATTATTAAGGTAGCACACATATTCTGAATGCCTTCGGCAGAATTCAAATGAGCCATTATAATCTAAATTAATTCCAAGATTACAGTGAGATTAATGTAGATAAAAAAAATTATTTATGCCCACCTATAATATATA
>CAIGQZ010032741.1:6959551-6987314 GCA_903798205.1 Danio tinwini | reverse complement strand
AAAAAGTCTTATTTGTTTTATTTTGGCTTGAACAAAAGCAGTTTTTATTTTTTTTAAAACCATTTTAAATATTATTAGCCCCTTTAAGCTAATTGTTTTCAATAGTCTACAGAACAAACCATCATTATACAATAACTTGCCTATTTACCCTAACCTGCCTAGTTAACTTAAGCCTTTTAATGTCACTTTAAGCTGTATAGAAGTGTCTTGAAAAATATCTAGTCAAATATTATGTACTGTCATCATGGCAAAGATAAAATAAATCAGTTATTAGAAATCTATTATGTTTAGAAATGTGTTGAAAAAAATCTTCTCTCCGTAAAACAGAAATTGGGGAAAAAATAAACAAGGGGGGTAATAATTCAGGGGGGCTAATAATTCTGACTTCAGCTGTATATATGCACTTTTTACATTTTAACAACAATGCTATAGAGCCTCATACCTGAAATAGCTTAGGGCCCCCAAATAACTAAATCTGCCCTTATAGGCCTATGTAAAATTAAAAAAAGCATATGCTGTCCTTATTACTTACTTAAAGAGCGAACAGAAAAATTATAGGTCATGTTTTCTAGGTCAAAGAAAGTTATTTATGGGAAAACAAGTGCTTTTTAGCGAGAAAGTAAACCAAATTTATTGTGGTGTTTTGATCATTTAGCCTACTTTGTAATATTAGTTACAACTATATAAATATTTGTTTCTTAATTATAGAATTTTTTTGTGTATACATTGCTGTTTAAGGACAGGGGTCCTGTGTATTTTATAACACCGCCGCCGTTAGAAAAAAAAGTGGGCTCCCCCAAAGGCCACGGTATAGTTCGAATACCAACTGTCATCTTGGAAAAGATAAAAGAAATCAGTTATTAGAAATTAGTTATTAAAACTATTATGTTTAGAAATGTGTAGATAAATTATTTCAGAAATTTGGGAGAAAATACATGAGGAGGCTAATAATTCTCACTTCAACTATTATTCTTACAATCATGGTCAACACTTTTCACACTGTGCACAACAAATGTAAACTTGTTTAGAGAATATCAACAGTATATAAAATATATATTTTTGTCAGTTAACACATAATCTAATCAACTTCCAACGAAAAGAGCATGAAAAAAGACCCTGAATCATGCTCATTATGTGAAATGTGACCAGGGAAAGCCTTCGAATAGTTTTCTCCCTGAAGATATCTTCTCATTCCACTGAAACTGCTCGTATCTCTCCATCTGCGTGATGAAGAGGAAGTGAAGAACCGCCCACTGCATGTTGACTGTCCGCGGCTCTATAACTCCTCTGTGCTCCAGGCCACACAAAGTGTTCTGGGCCTCCTCCTTCACTCAGCGGCTAACAGAAGATTCTGATCCTAACAGAGTGATCGCTGACCCCCTCACAGGCTCAGGTGAAGACCACCAGGTGAAGACGACAGGAACATGGCCAGACCAGATGTCAAATGGAGAGAGCTGAGCTGTAATTAGGAAGAGAATGATAGGATTGTTCAGTGAATTGTAACACTTGAACTGCCAGAATTCTATAACTCCTAGAATGGCCATACACTGTAAAAATATCCAGAATTTAGCAGCTTTCTGTATTTTGTGATTCATGTTTGTATTTTTCTCTGTTTATTTATGCTTTTTAAATGCATTATGAGACCTTGATCTTTCTTGTCATGACTTTAAACCCTAAAAAGTTGGAAACAATTGACTTTTATTTACATTTTTAATAGTTTAAGGTGATATATTGTCTGGGTTGGTGTTGTACATTACTGTACAAAAACCTTGTAACAAGCTGCCAGTACATTTTCTGTTATTTTACAAATTTATTTCTCTAATATATCTTCTTTCTTACACATATTATTATTTTAAACAACAAAAATGTCAATAAAAGTCACTTTGTTAAACTGTAGAGTTGAATTTTCAACATCAAATATCGACAGAGCAGAGATCAACATCCCATAATGCAGTTCACAACCGTAAATACATGGAAAACACAAAATACAGAAACTGTTAACAGATATTTTTTACACTGTAGCGTTCTTTCTGACCATTCCTTATACAGTATAAGATCAAACCTGGCAACACTGGGATGTGAAAATAAGAGATATGCCCACCATAATAAGGGATCCCCCAACCCCTCTAAAAAAAATCCCAAAATTACTAAATATGTTGATTTGGAGCGGTTTCATTGTAAATAAACAGTTAAGTGGTCAGCAACATGTTTTATTATTATTATTTACAAAAGAAAAATAAATAGTATACATTAGCAGCAAATACATTAGCAAACAGTTCAGCTGATTAAAATTAATAGATATTATAATTAAATCAAATCAAATCTCATTAGCCGATTCTTCACTGTATAACTGACACATTCCGATTAAAGAGCAACGAATGAATCTCTTATTTATTTAGATTTTTTGTTTGATTACATTAAATAACAGGTGTCACTTTAAAAATGCACACATCTAACGTTATAAAGAAATAAATCGATTGCTTTCCTAACTGTTTATGCTCATTTAGGACGAAATTAGTTGTGTTTGAAAAAAACCCCACCAAGATCAACATCTTCAGATATTATTATTAATAATTATGTGTATATGTCTGTTTGAACACGCACCCAAAACCCAGACTTTCTCTCCGTTTCAAATCGCGTGTACAAAATCTGTTTGGGAAACTGTGTCTATTTATCCCTATGGAGCGCGTCAGCTGGAAGTCATGCACCACTATATGACTGTTTTGAGGATTGCGTAAGAAGGGGAGATGACACCTGTAATAAAAGGAAAGGCAATCCCGCCGTTTTTATATTTATGTCAAAGTGTTTTCATGCCTAAACAAAGCGAAAGCACAGAACAGACTCACATTTAAGAGCAAAGGGTGGCCCCTGGTGGTTTGGCTGTATGGGTTGCGTATAGGGAGGATCTGCTCTTTAATGTTTATTGCCACCCTTCAGAGAAAGACTGAAAATACTGGAGAAATACCGGAAAATACCTTTACAACATGATAGCGGGATAGAACTGTAAAATACAGGAGAATCCCAGGAAAACGGGAGGGTTGACAGGTATGTATAAGATGTCATTTTGTCACATCATATTTACATTCAAAGCATCTATTGAGATATTAATATTAAGCTTTGAAAGCCTGCCGTCATATTTTATGAAGTCGTAACCCTAAAAATGCTATCTTTTTGGTAATGCAGCCTATAAATGTGCATGAGTTACTGGACTATCTGCTATCAGAAAGTTCACGCATGTTCAAAGGGACGAGGAAAAGTAGCGATCACTGACATGCATGCAACCATTTTAACTGCTACACTGTAAAGAATATCTGTTAATGAACAGTTTCCTTATTTTGTGTTTTCCATGTATTTACGCTTGTGAACTGCATTATGGGATGTTGATCTCTGCTCTGTTAACTTTTGATGTTGAAAAATTCAATAGAATTTATATAGAAATAATATATATATAGAGAAATAATATATAGAGAAATAAGTCTGTAAAATAAAGAAAATGTGCTGGAGGTTTATTACAATGTTTTTGTACCATAATATACAACACAACCTAGACAATATATCACTTTAAACTTTTACAAATGTTCATAAAAGTCACTTTTTACAACTTTTTAAGGTTGAAAGTTGTCAGAAGAAAGATCTAGGTCTCATAATGCGAAGCATAAAAGCATAACTAATCTTTAAAAATGACGACGTTTCAGATTACTGTTCTATAGCCTACATCTAATCAATCTGTCAGATTCTGGAGTGCATTACAGGTCTAAAGAACATTATTAATGATAAATGATCTCAAGTAAAACAAACACATTTATAGATATGGTTTATGATTTCACTCATCTGGGAAATGGAGGCAACTTGAATGGTTTGTGAGTACAATTAAGTGCACAGCATGCCATGTCATCTGATAATTGTAAGAAATAATTTCAAAAGGCAACTGACTGTGTAAAGCAGGGGTCACCAGACTTGTACCTGGAGGGCCGGTGTCCTGGAGATTTTCGCTCCAACCCTAATCAAACACACCTGAACATGCTAATCAAGGTCTTACTAGGTATACATGAAGCGTCAAGGCAGGTGTGTTGAGGCAAATTGGAGCTAAACCCTGCAAGGACACTGACCCTCCAGGACCGAGATTGGTGACCCCTGGTGTAAAGCCACATAAAACAAAATAAAAATATGATGTATATGCAGAGTTCATCGACTAATCAGCCGGAATCAGCTGAGGTGAAGTGACGGCAACCAGCGAGACCTAGCTGTCACTCCTTATATATGCAGACTTAATATAACCTAATAAAAAAAAAGGATGACTAAAACCATTCACCCCCCTCACAGTGGTCATGAAGGGTAATGTTAGCTATATGCAGAAAAACCATGTTTTGTACCAGGCTATAAACATTTTTTTATCAGCTGTAAAATTGGGCAATTTAGCAACGCAGTCAGTGGACATCTGGAGTTCCTGGAGCCAGCCCCCAAAGGCCAGTCGATGAATTGCAGTTTTAGATACTTCCGTATTGGCTTCACGAGAGAGAGAGGGAGGTTGCAGTTTGGTCTTACTACAAAAATATATAAAACCCTGTTCCAACCTCTAAATAAAAGACAAAAGGTATTTCAACCTTTTATCATAAAATTATGTGTCAAGTTTTAAAATTCTGAGATAAAAAGAAAAAAAGTTTCTTTCTTTAGTTATCAAAGGCCCTTATTGGTCCTATCCAGTTTATATATATATATATATATACACAGTGAGGGAAATAAGTATTTGATCACACTGTGATTTTTCAAAATCTCCTACTTAGAAATCATGGAGGGGTCTGGAATTTTCAGCATAATTGCAATTCCACTGTGAGACAGAACCTAAAAAAAAATATCCGGAAATCACATTAAATGTTTTTTTTTTTACAATTCATTTGTAAATTACTGTGTGAAATAAGTATTTGATCACTTGAGTCAAGCATTTTAAATATTTAGTACAGAAGCCTTTGTTTACAATTACAGAGGTCAAAGGGTTCCTGTAGTTCTTCACCAGGTTTACACATACTGAAGGAGGGATTTTGGCCCACTCCACCATACAGATGTTCTCTAGATCTGTCAGGTTTCGGGGCTGTCGCTGAGGAACATGGAGTTTCAGCTCCCTCCAAAGATTTTCTATTGGATAGGTCTGGAGACCGGCTAGGCCACTCCAAAACCGTGATATGCTTCTTATAAAGCCACTCCTTGGTTTTCCTGGCTGTGTGCTTTGGGTCATTGTCATGTTGGAAGACCCAGCCACGACCTATCTTTAATGCTCTGACTGAGGAAAGGAAGTTTTTGCCCAATATCTCACAATACATGGCCACGTTCATCCTCTCCTTAATACAGTGCAGTCATTTTGTCCCCTGTGCAGAAAAACACCCCAGAGCATGATGCTTCCAGCCCCATGCTTCACTGTAAGTATGGTATTATTAGGATGATACACATCATTCTTCTTCCTCCAAACCTGGTGAATGGAGTTAAGACCAAAAAGTTTTACTGTGGTCTCATCTGACCACAGGACTTTCTCCCATGAATACTCTGGATCATCCAGATGGTCCCTGGCAAACTTTAGACGGGTCTTGACATGGGCTAACTTAAGCAGGGGAACCTTCCGTGCTATGCATGGTTTTAAAACATGACATCTTAGTGTATTACTGATAATAGCCTTGAAAATGGTGGTCCCAGCTCTCTTCACAGCATTGATCAGCTCCTCCCGTGTAGTTCTGGGCTGATTCTAGACCATTCTTGGCATCTATAATACCCCACGAGGAGAGATCTTCCGTGGAGCCCCAGTCCGAGGGACATTGACAGTCATCATTAGCCTCTTCCATTTTCTGACAATTGCTCCAACAGTTGTTCTTTTTTCACCAATCTGCTTGGCAATTGCCCCGTAGCAGTTTCAGCTTTATGAAGGTCTACAATTTTGTCTCTTGTGTCCTTTGACAGCTTATTGGTTTTGGCCATGTTGCTACTTAGATTTTTGACTGATTGTGGGGTGTACAGGTGTCTTTATGACAGCTAGTGACCTCAAACAAGTGCTATTAAATAAGAATCATGAGCAGAGTCTAGCTGGACTATTTTAAAGCAAAATAACAGGTCTTTGAGGGTCAGAAAATTTGTCTGAAAAGCAAGTGATCAAATACTTATTTCACACAGAAATTTACAAATAAATTGTTAAAAAAAACTTACAATGTGATTTCTGCATTTTTATTTTTAGATTCTGTCTCTCACAGTGGAATTGCAACTATACTGAAAATTCTAGACCCCTCCATGATTTCTAAGTAGGAGATCTTGAAAAATCACAGTGTGATCAAATACTTATTTGCCTCACTGTATATATATAATATATATATATAATATATATATATTTCATTCATTTTCTCTTCGGCTAAGTCCCTTTATTAATCTGGGGTCGCCACAGTGGAATGAACCACTAACTTATCCAGCATATGTTTTATGCAGCGGATGCCCTTCCAACCGCAACCCATCACTGGGAAGCATCCACATCCGGAGGAAACCCACACGAACACAGGGAGAACATGCAAACTCCACACAGAAATGCCCACTGACCCAGCTGAGGCTCAAACCAGCGACTTTCTTGCTGTAAGGCGAACGTGCTACCCACTGCGCCACCACGTCGCCAGGGATATTTCACTCACTGAAGAAAGAAACTTTTTAACTGAAGAAAGAAACTAAAATAGGTCTTGGTGGGGTGACGAGGGGTTTGATCAAATTTGTGCTATTTTTGTGACTGCCACTTTAAATTCAAATGAGATGCTTTTTTTTAAAAAAAAGAGGGTGGAGCTACAAATGTCTATGTGTCAGCATAGTGGCTGATTCAAAAACAAGACTAGCATCTTATGCTAATGAGAGAGAGATTGTCACAATTGGTTAGGGCTTTTCCCCTCTGATGACACGTACATACACTATCAGAAATAAAGGTACGAGAGCTGTCACTGGGGTGGTACCTTTTTAAAAGGTACACATTTGTACTTGAAGGGTCTATATTGGTACCTCAAAAGTATATATTAGTACCTACAAATTTAATGAGGAACACTTTTGTACTTTTTAGGTACCAATATGTACCCTTGAGGTATTAATATGGACATTTTAGGTACAAATTTGTACCTACAAAGATACATACCTTTGTTTGTGAGAGTGTGGGGAGAATGTCAAAGTGTTTCTGCAGAATGTTTTTATTAAGTGTGATTATAAAAAAATATTAAATTAATACATTTTTACCATTAGAAGCTGGTTATATTCAGAGACTCTTGCCACACAACTGTGTTTAAACCCCTTATAAAAGCTATAGTTCCTCTTTAATGCTGCTTTCAATGATTTAAATGCATTTGTTGCAATAAAGTGAGCTATATCAGATACTGCAGCCTTTGACATGTAACACACAAAAACAAGCACAGCCCAGATTCAAGCTCGCATGCCTCAGATGCACAGACAGATATATATCTACACAATCTCTTCACAATGGCAGCCATCAGATCTGTTTTCCCCTGCTGCGATAGAATCTAAAACATGTGCGATGCATTTAGACTATAGTTATAATAGTGTGTGGGATTGTTTGCGGAGTCGTGGATTTAAGAAGAGGGTCAAGCGAGATGACCATCAGATGTTTACGTGCAGCACACATAAATTACAGTCATCCTGCTTTTCATTCAGTTCAATATTTATAATGCTTTTTACAATGTAGATTGTGTCAAAGCAGCTTAAACTAGATGAAGAAAATAAAGTAAAAGCCATAATAGTACAAATTAGATTCAGTTCAGTGGTAGCACTGTCGCTTTATGGCAAGAAGGTTGCTGATTTGAGTCCCGGATGGGTCAGTTGGCATTTGTGTGTGGAGTTTGCTGGTTCTCCTGTGTTAGCGTGGGTTTCCTCCAGGTGCTCCGGTTTTCCCCACAGTCCAAACACATGCGGTGTAGATTAATTGAATAAGCTAAATTGGCTGTAGTGTATGAGTATGTGTAAAACATATGCTGGATAAGTTGGCGGTTCATTCCGCTGTGGCGACCCCTGATAAATAAAGGGACTAAGCCGAAGGAAAAGGAATGAATAATATAATATAATAAAATTTTTATATAATATATTATTAGATAATATTAAATGCTAAAATAATCTAATAAATAAGCAAACAAATACAAACATACTGGCAAAAGATAGCATAGAAAATTAATATATGCTTTTTGCAACCCAGGCTCATTATTGATACATACCCTTGTATACATTTCTGGACAGCATGAAATATGTCCCAGGGGGTATGTTTTTTTTGCAGTTTTTATTTTCATGGATCCACAAGAGTGCGCTGTGTATGCTTTTTGAGATCTCAAATTTCACTCGCAAGTGCCATTTGCGCCTGCTGTTCTTGCGTAAATCCACAAGAGGCCACTGTCGACTGACTGACTGACTGACCAATCCTCCACCCACCGCCTTCTCTAAACCCAGCCGATAGTATTTTAAAAAAGCAATCTAGAAAAAAAAAGGGACTCGCTTGATTTTTACCATGTTTTCAGATCTTACCATGTTCTCACCCTGTTGTTTACTTGTTTATTTATTTTTAGCCTTTTCTTTTTGTTTGATCTGTTTTCTGAATTTGTTCTTTGCTGGACTAGAAACCCCTCATCACGATTAACTCCACTCTGCATCTCAAGTCTGCCGACATACATGGTGAGCCACTGAGCAAACTGGTAACAGCGGAAAAGCCGTCCACATAGAGATAAGCGGTCAGCTGGTAGAGCTTAAACAAACAGAAACCGTCTGCGGCATCATGCCGCCCCATAGCATTCGCTTTATAGACAAATTGCAGCCATACATACCTCTGGCTACATAATTTGTGCTTTCCAGAAATGCATACAGGAGTACGTAATCACAATAAGCCTGTGTTGGCTATTTTTACCTGTATTTTGTATGCATATAGCCTCATTCACACTATGAGCGACTCAGAGCAGCAAAGTAACAAGCGACCAATGATTTCAATGAAGAATAAGCAACTTTCGTCGACCTCCATCAACGTGAGTGATAGTGACGTAAGAAAGATGAGAATCCTTCAACTTTATGCAAATGAAGTGCAACTTTTTTTGAGCGACAGCTATTATAGCTCACGTGATCCTCTCTCAGCTCCTGCAGAGGCCGGTTATATTCTCATGTGCTGTAGACCTACACAGACCTGCGTTTGCAGCAGATTGCCACCCAGAGCGACAAATAGCAACAAAGTTGCTGCTAGTGTGAATGAGGCATTAGAAGGTATATGAATATCTTGTGCATTAAAAGGTTAAAGATTGGTTGGGGGTAGGGATGAGGATAAGTATATAGCTTGTCTATCATGTCCTATTACCTAAAGAGTGTTTGGTCACACTTTATTTTGATGGTCCAATTTTTGAATTAAAGTTTTTTTGCATCTACACGCCAACTAATTCCCATTAGATTATAAGTAGACTGTTAGGTTGGGGTTAGTGTAAGTTGACATTTACTTGCAAAGTTTTTTATAGTCAGTTAAATGTCTGTAGAAGGAGCAGTATCAGCAGATATTAAGCAGACAGTCTACCAATACTCAAATGGACCATCAAAATAAACTGTTACTGAGTATTTTGGGTGGATTTGTGAGGTCATGAAGAGGTAAAGCCCTCTTTTACTGTAGTTCATTTGCTCTATCCTAAACATCCAGCATGTGTAACCTCTCTCAGACTGCTCAAATTATTCCAGGGAATCCATAACAATGACAGACCCAAACTGCTCGCCTACAACATTAAACACTTGCGGATACCCCCCCCCCCCCCCCCCTCAAAGAAGCCATTTATTTATTAAGTAACCCTGGCCTTCCTCAAAGCACATTTTAAGCCGTTCAGATGATGTTTTGACCGGCCAGGAGCTAAACAATGACTTTGCATCATCAGGTCAGTTGAATTCTCTAATTCTCCGTCTTTCCAACACGTCTGGCTGTCAGCAAGCAGGATAAACATTGGCCTCTGTTTACTGAATCAGGCCTTTTAGTGGCTTTGCGCAGCCAGAAATAAATGGCTTGTATTTGCAGTTGTGCAGAAAAAATATGATATAAAAAGGATTTTGTGTCTTTCTTACCGCAGCTATTGCAGAAACTTCACACTGACTTACTGCATCTTCTATTTATACTGTTGGTGGCCAAAGTCTTTTATTATTAGCTCTTTCAATGGAAGATTTGATGGTTAATTTAGCACAATGGTTAAGTTTAGAGCTCCAAATGGAAAGCATATCATATCTTAAAGCATTCTGCATCGGTCACAGAGTTCACAATTAAAGGCCTCAGATAAAGAAAAGAGGGCACATTTTTTAAATAAAGGTTTGTGGCTGGTGAGGCACTGGCTCTTTCAAAGTTAATAGTCAGATTTACAAGCATTTCCACCTGATATATTTACCGATTGTACTTTATATATCATATCCGCATTCTTTTTATACACATGGCAAGTACATACTGGGCCAAGGAAAATTTTTAAAATAATATTATATTTCCTTTTGACATTTGATTGTTTTGCTTATACCATCGGCAGATTATTTAGCTTGTTTTTGTTTTAATTTTGGCATATTATTTCGTAAAACAAGACAATATGCTTTGCTTGTCTAGAAAAACCTTCTTGATTGAAGAATTTTTGGGTAATTGAACTAGAACAAGACAAAAAAATAAGTAAGAAAATCATTTTTTTGCAGTGCAGACAGCCTACTAATACTCAAATGAGAAGTAATTGGCATGCAGTTGCAAAGTCAACCAAATGTGCAATAGGAACCATCAAAATAAAGTTACCATTTTGTCTTCAACTACATGAACCATAAAATAAACCACAAAATGGAGGTGACAGATTACTGGATAAGATTCAGATTACCTGAATTAAAAAACAAAAACGGTTTGTATGAGACTGAAATACAAAGTATACAGACAGGACGAGGATTACCAAAAAAAACTTTCTTTCTTTCTTTTCAATAAAGCTTTAGGCATACAACAGTTTAATAGCATTTAACATTTAATAGTTATCTATATGGAGAAATAGGCTTTTTCTCACACAGAATTGTGTAGTTAGTATAAACACCAGCAGGGGGGCTCATTTGCCCATGACAACCGAACAAACTTAAAAAGGCCCATGAGGCCAAATCCAAAACAGAACTGTGCTGCCATCTTCAGTAAAATATGTGTACTTACACTGATATGTATACTGTGCTCTCTTCTAAAAGAAAAGCACAGTCTAGAAATGCTGGGTTATTTCAATCCAAAAATGGATAAAATGCAAAGTCAAATGCTGGATGTAACCCAGTATTTGGGTTTGTCCAATAAATAACCCAGCATTTTTAGTGCGCACCTTTGGTAAATGTTTAAGTTTAAAACTTTAAATTGTTATAATTATTTAAATGTTGAACACAAAAGAAGATATTTTGAAGAATGGTGTTTGCTGGCACCCACTGACTACCATAGAAGAAAAGCATAATTTCACAAATAATATGTTTTTTTTAATAATGTGCTTCAGAATATATGAATATTTCAACACATGAAACATACTAAAACAACTGCTCTTGTACTCCTCCTAGTATAACATAAATTAGAAATAAGCGGTGATCACTCAATTAAAGAAATTAAAAGTTATTCTCTACACTCAGAAATAAAGGTATGAGAGCTGTCACTGGGGTGATACCTTTTCAAAAGGTACAAATTTATACCTAAAAGGTCCATATTAATACCTCAAGGGTACATATTGGTACCTAAAAAGTACAAAAGTGTTCTTTTTAAAATTTGTAGATACTAATATATACTTTTGAGGTACAAATATGGACCCTTTAAGTACAAATGTGTACCTTTTAAAAAGGTACCACCCTAGTGACAGCTCTCGTACCTTTATTTCCGAGAGTGTATTTTGGATCTCCACTGTAGGGATGTGTAGGGTTGGGGGATGATAAGGGTTCTAAATTATACCACATATACTCTACCTGACAAAAGTCTTGTTGACTATCCAAGTTTTAGGAACAACAAATCATAACTTGACTTCTAGTTGATCATTTGGTATCAGAAGTAGCTTATATGAAAGGCAAATGCCTCTAGATTACGCTTATTTTACCAAAATAAAATATGATCGAGCCTTGATTTTTGATAATTCAATTAGGACAGTAAGGTCTGACTTTGCTTAGACGAAAGTCTTGTCACTTAACAGAAATAATGTACAGTATAGAATATAAAGTCATGGTGTAGTGGAAAAATAATGAATATTGTGTATGACTCCCATGAGCTTGGAGGACTGCTTCCATACATCTCTGCAATGATTCAAATCATTTATTAATAAAATGATCTGGAATGGCAAAGAAAGCGTTCTTGCAGGACTCCCAGAGTTCATCAGGATTCTTCAGATTCATATTCAATGCCTCCTCCTTCATCTTACCCCAGACATACTCAATAATGTTCATGTCTGGTGACTTGTCTGGCCAATCCTGGAGCACCTTGACCTTCTTTGCTTTGAGTATGAGGAGTGCTATCCTGCTGACGAATTTGCCCTCTCCTGTAGTTTGTAATGTAATGGGCAGCACAAATGTCTTGATTTCTCAGGCTGTTGATGTTGCCATCCACTCTGCAGATCTCTCGCACGCCCCCATACTGGATGTATCCCCAAACTATGATTTTTCCTTCACCAAACTTGACTGATTTCTGTGAGAATCTTGGGTCTATGTGTGTTCCAGTAGGTCTTCTGCAGCATTGGGATGCAGATCAACAGATGATTCATCAGAAAAATCCACCTTCTGCCACTTTTCCAAATGATCAACTAGAAGTCAAGTTATTATTTGTTGCTCTTACAACTGGGATCTATGACAAGACTTTTGTCAGGTAGTGCACAACTACCTAACAATTAAGTATTATTTAATGACCCACATCTTACAGAGGAATTCTGAACTATTGCTAGAAGTCTGAAGCTTTAAACTTAAAATGATTCATTGCAATAAATCTTCTGCTTAAGCATTACAGTCACCAAACAAATGTGAGACGGTTTTTAAAAAGAGATCTTGTTGCTCTCCGGTGTCTATCAATTATACTAAAAATAGACTCATAAAATTAGGCCACCTTGCGCAACAACTGTTGAAGCTGGACAGTGTCCAATACAAGACTCTTGACAATACATTCATTGCTGGAAGAGCAGTACAGCTGTATACGTATCACAGTTATGACAAAACTGAGTACATAAAAAAAGAAGCATACTTAAAGTGCATTTTAAAAGTAATCTTAAAGTATATGTTTAAGTATACTTCATGTAGTACACTAAGGCCCAATCCCAGTTCTACCACTTAGACCTTCCCCTTACCCCTCATTTTGCGTGTTTCCACGCATTCTCTTTAGCTTGAAGGCGTAACTTAGAGTTAAGGGGAAGGGGTAGATAGCCCTTCAAACAGAGATTTTTCAGGGCCACACTCAAAACCAAGGGGTAAGAACATTTCCCAGAATACACCAGCTACAACGGCAGCATAGCTGCACCCGTAAGGAGATCCATAAATTAGTATTTTTATTCATCATATAATCCATAATAACTCCTGTACAGCAGTCCCACAACTATCTGACACTTGATGACACTCCAATACCCTGTCAGAAAAGTCTAGTGGCTGGGAATGAGCATTTTCCAGTGTCTGCAATAATGTTAATGTTGTTTTTGGTGTGTTTATATAAAAATGGCCACTGTGTAAATGCACAGTGTAGTTATGATCTTATTGCCACATTAGATTGTTATGATAACGTGATATATGCCTTCAGTGATTTCTTGAAGATAAGTACCAAAAAATTACACAACTGAAATAACTACAGCAGTCACGATGGTCAATCTTGATGGTCAAGAGATCCCGATGACATATGATGACATGTGCAGGTGCTGTAGTGCTGTCCCAATTCTTTTGGGTACATTTTAAAGCCCTTCCCCTTCACACTCTGTTTGAAGGGCCAAGGGGAAGGGGTACAAAAAAAGAATTGGGATTGGGCCTAAGTATACTAACATTCTGTATACAGATGTCGTCAAAATGATTAGGCCTCCTGTGATTTATTTATAAATTTTTCAAATATTTCCCAAATTATGTTTAACAGAGCAATACATTTTTCACAGTATTTCCTATAATATTTTTTCTTCTGGAGAAAGTCTTACTGTTTTTTTTTCGGCTTGAATAAAAGCAGTTTTTAATTTTTTAAAACCATTTTTGTATCGGTATTATTTGCCCCCTTAAGCAATTTTTTTCAATTATTAATGACTTGCCAAATTACCCTAACTTGCCTAATTAACCAAATTAAGCCTTCAAATGGTAGAGACAACTTAGTTTTATGTTCAATCCACCTAAATTTGTAAAAACTATTAAGTTACCATAGGCGACGCAGTGGCGCAGTAGGTAGTGCACAGTAAGAAGGTCCCTGGTTTGAGCCTTGGCTGGGTCAGTTGGCATTTTTGTGTGGAGTTTTCATGTTCTCCCCGCATTCGAGTGGGTTTGCTCTGGTTTCCCCCCCAAGTCCAAAGACATGCAGTACAGGTGAATTAGCTAAGCTAAAATTGTCCGAAGTATATATGTATGAATGAGAGTGTATGGGTGTTCCCCACTGATGGGTTGCAGCTGGAAGGACATCCGCTGCATAAAACATATGCTGGATGAGTTGGTGGTTTATTCCGCTGTGGCGACCCCAGATTAATAAATGGACTAAGCTGAAAAGAAAATGAATGAATTAAGTTACCTTAATTCCTACATGTCCCAACACAAATCGATTATGTGGAACCCAGCATTTTTTACAGTGAAAGCCGTGTTGAACTATTATGACTTACTTGGCATAAAACTGAAGCTGAAAATAACCATATAATTCATCGTTTTAGAAAATATCATCAGCGTCTCTCTGCAGGAGCGGGAATAGCAGGATACAGTAGGAAACCAGAGAAGGTGGAGTCATTGGTATTATCCCTCCAAACGCAAGATCACAGAGCCAGACGCCTGGTCCACATTGGTCTCCTGGTACTGGTCATAGGTGAACATGATGGCCTTGTCGTTCTTGTAGAGACTGACTTTCGCGTCTTTAGTGTAGACGGTCAGATGGTACGTGAAGAAGTAGACTCCAGGCAGGACGCAACGGAACTTTCCGGAAACATCATCATAGTGGTGCTGGTCATTGTAGAAGAACTTGTTGAAGCGAATTGGCACGTTGGTGGCGGAAACAATCTCACTGAGTCCTACACTGAAAGCTGAATGGTAGGACAAGGCACTTTCGCCACGAGCCCCTTTTAAGCCTGGGTTGCCAGGAAAGCCTCTTAGTCCTGCATTGCCAGTGTTTCCCTTCTCTCCAGGGTCTCCTTTCTCACCTGCTTCACCTGCAAGTAACACAGAAACATTACGCACAACTGGGTTTGCTGTTCGGCATATACGTTGCATCTGAGTGATTCGGCAGTTCTGGTCGGATTGCAAGTAAATTTGTTTCAAGAATTGCAGTTCTTTTGAGGTCTGTGGCAGTTTGTGCAGCAGGGAGATTCTGAACCAATCTGAAACAATCATAGCAGTCTGTGTTTCCACGTCACAGAAATGTAAGCTGCTGGTAGCAGGAGGTTGTTAAGTCGATAAGTAAGCTTATTTACAAACTAACTCGAGAGGATCACATGCTTATGATTGACCACAGCTGGTCCTGCATTAGCCAATGCATGATTCACCAATCTGACGTTTCCTAAGTCACCATAAATAGTTTCCAACTTCAGTAATCTTCATTTTGAAGATTGAAGAGTTTATTCAATTTACCTATACCAAATGTCTTTGCGCTGTGAAAGAAACCTGAGCACCCGGAGGAAACCCACACGAACACGTGGAGAACATGCAAACTCCACACAGAAATGCTGGGACTTGAACCAGTGACCTTCTTGCTGTAAGGCGACAGTGCTAACCACTGAGCCACCATGGCACCACTCATTTTGAGTGAATGATTATTATTTGTATGTTTGGATTGTTTGAATTTTTCCCAAATCTGAATCAATTATTTGTCAACAGCACCTTTAGAAATATATTTACCAGAAAAATATCATGATGTGACTTATTTTACCCTCTGTAGATGCCACTTGACAAAAACAGAGACGCTCTATTGTTTCAGACAAATATTCAATAAATTAGAGCATTCAGTTTAATCTTTGGATGGCATGGTGGCGCAGTGGGCAATAAGCAATAAGGCAATAAGGTCGCTGGTTCGAGCCCTGGCTGGGTCAGTTGGCATTTCTGTGTGGAGTTTGCATGTTCTCCCCACGTTGGCGTAAGTTTCCTCCGGGTTTCCCCCACAGTCTAAAGACATGCACTATAGTTGAATTGGATAAGATAAATTGTCCGTAGTGTATTTGTATATGTCCTGGTCCTCAAGGTTGGGGGACCCACCTCGTAAAAATGAGATGTTATGAAACACCAACATAATGCGGCTAAAAATCAACTTCAATATAAATGGCCCTGGGAGTAAGTAAATAAGTAAGTCTAACCTTGATCTCCTTTCTCGCCCCTTGGTCCATCGCGTCCATCTCTGCCATCCCTTCCAGGTTTTCCACTGTGCCCAGGTGTGCCAGGAACACCGCCCATCCACATGGCACAGGGCTGTCTATCATCAAGTGGACTGAGATCTAAGTCCATTTCCTCAGGTTCTTCCATCTCCTCTGTTCCCTCAGTGGCCACTTCATCCACTGCTGTCTCTAAATTGTCCTCTAGCAGCTCTTCTTGACCTCCACACAGATGTCCAGTCAGGATGATTCCCAAAACGATTGTCCATAGTAGTATCATGCTGATAGTAAATGAAACATCATTGAAAAAAAGCCATGTTAAACCATTACATATGAGCAATTCTATGCCAATGTCAGCCTTGGCTTGGTTTTTACCAAAATAGCTAAACCCAGAGGTGTCGCTAGACCCAGTGCCCCAGTAAAATCGCCAGTGCCCAGTAAATGCTTTGAGATGTGATTTACTTCATATGCAAAGTGTATTTATTAAGAGTCGTAGTTCCTAAATAAAGACGTTATTCTATGTGCAACCGAACCAACGCTGGTGAAAGCAATGTAGTTTATTCAAAAAGCTATCTGAACATGTGTGCAAAAAAAGAAAAACATACCCGCGCGCCTCACGCACCACTTCTGCTTGACACTGACATGCTGTTCTGCTCCAAGTCCCGGTTGCGAACATGCACGCTGGAAAAATAGCCGCGATGCGCACATGCCGTTCATGCGTTGTGAAACTGGCGTAACAGTCTTCTATGTGGAGGTGTCGGCACGCAGTGAGTTTTGCAAGTCGACAAAACAATGTTTAAATAATATGATGGTGATCTTATTTAGACTAATCATGGCTCCTTGTATGAAGCAAAAAAAGAGGAATGATGATTCAGGGAGATAAGACTTAATAAACCTAATTCTCGGCCACAAGTCGGGTCTAAGACAACAGATAATTAAAAAAAATGTTGCATTCTATATAATTGTCTATAGAATTTCATTCAAATTAAATTAATGTTCATGCAAAAAAATTTTATTATCTTAGCATCACTGCAGTTGTGTCTTTAGTTTTTTAGTTACATTAAGGATTATTTCTGTTATTTATTAAAATAATAATTGTATAATAACAATAATTCTGTTATGTACTTATAATTATATATAATTTTTTAGTTTTATTAAAAAATTATATATATATTAGTGGTGGGCCGTTATCGGCGTTAACGTGCTGTGTTAACACGAGACTCTAATTGGCCGATTAAAAAAATATCGCCGTTAATCTGTTCTCAAAGTTGGCTTGGGAGCTGGGTCTATTCTAAACAAGCTATGATGACTTTCACCTTGATATTTTAGGGCGGATGTATACCTGGCCGAATTGCACTGTAGGTGGCGAGAACGAGTCTTCGAACTTGTGTTTATTCCTACTGTGAAATTACCACATCAAACACAGACATCCCAAGTCTCCCGGAAGTTCCGGGAGTCTTCCGCAAATTTATAAAGACTTCCAGATGCCCACAAACGAATGGTAATCTCCTGGAAATCGCACGTCTCCCTCTCTGTCCTCAAATACGTCACGCACCCCTCTCCACCGCATCCCTCCTCACTCTTCACACATGTCGCATGCAATCCGGAGTGATGAAAGTCAAACCGGTGAGCCGTTTGACAAAAAAGTGCCCTTCTAAATCAAATCAGCAGGACGCCCTTCTGGATCTTTCACTTACTTCGAAGAAACTACTGACTACGCTTACATGGGCATCTGTAATCTAGTTATTTGCCTTAATAGACTATAATATAATGAAGGTGTTTACGTGAAGTGCTTTCATGTAGGAGTTTCCTGTAATTTTGGGTTACCTGCAGTTCACTAACTTTTACTCAGGAACATTTCATTCATGCCCCCGTGACAAACTGGGGTATCAGACACACATAAGGAGTAAGGACTGGTGAGAGTGTTATGGAATTTAATAAAGCACACTAAATGGAAAGATAAAATTTCTGCATTTCACGATGTGCGTGTGTAGAGCCACGTGTGTGGATCTTGTCGGAAAATATGGTGAAAAGTCGTACATGACGGTAATAGTTTGATTGCGGTGTTTAGTTTTATTAATTAATGTATTAATTTTTTTTAGGGGGAGCTGTGCCCCAGTAGAGCTTGATGTCTAGCAATGCCTCTGGCTAAACCCTTTCTTAGTTTTTTTACATTACTTGTAAAAATACTCAAAAACGTCTCTGTCAATGTTTTCAAACAATTATATTAGATTTACCGATGTCACAGAAGTGGCAATTTCACATCTGTCACACACTCTCAGAAATAAAGGTACAAGAGCTGTCACTGGGGTGGTACCTTTTTGAATGGTACATGTTTGTACTTAAAGGGTCCTTATTAATACCTCAAGGGTACATATTAGTACCTAAGAAGTACAAAAGTGTACCTCTTAAAATTGAGGTACCAATATATACCCTTTAAGTACAAATATGTACCTTTTGAAAAGGTACCACCCCAGTGACAGCTCTTGTACTTTTATTTCTGAGAGTGCAGAGAGAAGTCACATCCATAACCTCCCTCATAAATGGAAAAATGTCAAATCAATTCAATCATGTTTGTTCGAGAGCCAAAATCTTACCTTTGTGATTAGCATTATTTCTTTTGGCTTGTGCAGTTTAAATTACAGAATTTCTACAAAGTATTTTGTAGACTGTAAACTCACAGACTTTTTTCCTCACATCATAACGCATTTTTATTTTCGTCATTTAAAATATACAAAATGTTTACAGATTGATCATTTTTCTGATCCCGTATCTCTGTGGTTAGTTGCTTTGGAAACTATGCTAACATACTTTCTATGAGAGTTTACGTTTTGAGTTTTACTGCAAATGTCACATCCATAATGCTGTATTTGCTCACATACTACATTTAAAATTGACATTTATTCATTTAACAGACGATTTTATCCAAAGCAGCTTACAAAAAATGATTAAAGAAGCACTTTAATCATCAGAGAGTAGCAGTATTTAAATGCCATGACAGGTCTGACATGGTGGTGCTTGTACATATAACAACATGGTGTTATTGATGTTATTGGTGGTGGTCTTGAACGTATAACAAGAATGACACACTTAACACAATAAAGCCGAAGTCACACTAGTGTTTGAGCTTGCAAAATTCTGTAATACGGCGCTGCGAAAAGGGGCGGAATTAAACAAGATGATTGTTAAACAAAGCGAGCGATTGCTCCATGTTTTAAATTTCTGTTCAGAGAGGTCATGTTTTTATCCTGGATTGGTCTCACGCAGTCAAGTGATGCGATTTCGCAGGTCAGAGTTCACCAAGCTTGAACTTTGCACCCCAGCGAAATGCGAAACTCGACGCATGACCCTGCGTTTCCGGTCTGACGCATTCGCGTGCGTATGAATGGAAGTCTATGGGGAGAAAAGTTCCGTGTGATCGCAGCTTAAGTGAAGTTTCACAAACTAATTTCTAGAGGAGCACGTGATATAATTGACCGCAGCTGGTCTCTCATCTACAATCATTAGTTAGCCAATCAGATTAATCCAAACTCACTATAAGTAGCCTAGCAAAAATTACTCCCTTATCTTCGTTTTCCGAAGAAACCCCCCCTCCACCCCTTCTTCCCCTTACTTTCTTTACAACAGGGAGCTCTCGAGAACTACCTGATCTCGTACTCTCCTTACATGCTCAGTCGACCAGGCGGGAGCCCTGGGCTCAACTATCTTCGAGCTCAGGGTTTTCTCCCAGGACAACATGCCAAACCTGCTAATAGAGTCAAGCAATATCTAAGTGTGAACTCTTGAAACAACCGAAAAAGAAAGTAAGTAAATATATAAATTAAATAATAGTAATTTATATAAAAAATAATAAGTTATAATACTCCACTGATTAACTACATTTATTATTCATTACATGTCAAGAGTATTAATGTAAACTCATGTTTGTATGATGTTTGACAGCTTACATGCTTCTTAGCAAGCACAAATTGTTCACCTAACTTAATCAAACGGTTCCCACTTGGTTCCTATTTTATTCCTATCTGTTTCAAGACTTCACACTTAGCTGATGATTGATTACAAAGCAAGTTTGGCATGCTGTCCAGGGAGAGAGCCCTGAGCTCGAAGGTCCTTGAGCCCTGGGCTCCCTCCCGTTTGCAGGGCGAGAGGGGAGCTCTGAGCTCAGGTAGATCTCGAGACTCCCCCCTTTTGATAAGAGTTGATGACAGAAAATAACTGCTATGAAGAGATATGCTGATGGATAAAGTTTGACTAGTGCTAAATTTAGATTGTTTAATTAACTTGTAGTGCATGTTTTTGGAATGTGGGAGGAAACCGGAGAACCCAAGGGGAAACCCTCGCGAGCATGGGAAGAATATGCTAACTTCGCACAGAAACAACAGCCGGTCTGTTAAAGGACTAGAACCGGTGACGTTCTTACTGTGAGGCAACAGTGTCAATCACCGAGCCACCGTTCTTCAATTCGAAGATGACTATAGTAAAAAAAAAACTGGCTCTTTATAGTGGGTTAGGAATCATTTGATTGGTTGATCATACATAGTTAATGCATCGCCAGCCATGTTTAATCATAATCACGTGATCCTCTCGAAATTTGTTTATAAATAAACTTTACTTATTTTATGCTATCCCAATAAAAATGTTTTAATCTTTCTGTAGATGAATAAATCTCAATTTTAAGAAAATGCACACTGGTTTATAATATAACTGGCTTTGTAGTCCATGGTCACAGATGTCCAAAGATTAAGTATACAGGGTATTTTAATGTCTCAGAACATCATACAGTGCATTAAATATTGAATAAAATGTTCATTGAAATATTATATTCTTCAAACTGTTGACAAAAAAGTTTGTTCACTGAAGGGTTCTGTAGGGAATAACATCAACAAAACCATTTTTATGACATTGCTGTTAATATACTCATTTGGAATCCTTTTTACATTGTTACTTTATTTATTAAATTGGCAGTTCATTCTGCTGTGGCGACCCCAGACTAATAAACGGACTAAGCCGAAAAGAAAATGAATGAATGTTTTATTTATTCATTCTTTTGTAATAGTCTATATTTTATATAAAACTTGAAATGTCACACTTAACACATGCCTTACAAAAGTCCCTGATATTTCATCTAAACTGTTTAAAACATGTTTTTAGAAAGTTCAAAACAAACAGACCTTGTTTGATCCACCCATTGCTGATTCAAAGATTCTATATTAGTGCAATGAAATGAAAAAGGGGGTCTTTCTTACCTGGTCTCTATGGGGCTCAAAGCACAGAACAGTGAGAGGAACCGCCGAGCGACACAGCTGCTTTTGTTGGAGACTCACTGTCATCGCTCAGGGCTTTTCTGAACTATATTTATCAGAGACTAAAATGTATTTATGGCTCAATAAACAGCAGGCTTCCCAGAGATGGGTTACGGCTGGAAGGGCATCCGCTGCGTAAACCTAAACGATAGTGCTTTTTAAAAGCAACAATTGCCTCGCTCACCCACTTCCCTAAACCCAACCGACAGTTTTCAAAAGCAATCCAGAAAAAGAAAAACCCTAGCCTGATTTATTACCACGTTTTCAGATTTTACCATATTATCACCCTGTTATTTACTTGTTTATAAAATTTTTTGGCTTCTGTTTTTGTTTTACCTGCTTTCTAGAACCGTTCTCCACTAGACTCAAACCCTGTCGTCGTGGTCAACTCCTCAAGTCCGCCGACGTACATGGCGAGCTACTGGACAAACTTGTAACATTGGAAAAGCCGTCCACATGAAGGTAAGCGGTCAGCTGGTAAGCGTGAAAAGGAACGGCATCATACCGCCCTGTAGCATTCGTTTTGAAGATGAAATCCAGCCATATGTACCTCTGGCTACATAATTCGCAATCTTCAGAAATGTATATACTGTAGGGCTACGTTTTCAGAATGAGCCTATGTTGCAGCTATGAAACTGAAAATTCAAGAGTTCACCCTAAGCTGATGATTGATTATAAAGCGTGTTTGGCATGCTGTCTCGAGAGAGAGCCCTGAGCTTGTGAGATCCTCGAGCCCGGGGCTCCTTCTCGTTGCAGGGTGAGAGGGGAGTTTGAGCTCAGGTAGGTCTCGAGAACTCCCCTGCTTGATGATGGTAAATGTAGATTATGAATTAGCTATGGAAAGTGTATGCTGAATTTAACGCTTGTCTATGATGTCGATTTAGTTTTGACAATTTACTTATGTTACATGTTTTTGGTCTGTGGGAGGAAACCGGAGAGCCCTGGGAAAACCCATGCAAATATGGGGAGAACATGCAAACTCCAGACAGAAATGCTGACTTAGAGAGGTAAGGTCTGAGCCAGTGACATTTTTGCTGTGAGGCAATGATGCTAACCATTGGGCCTCCGTGCCAACCTGACAAGGAAAGGGGAGGAGTAGGGGTGGAAGGGAGGATTCTTCAAGATGAAGATGGCTAAGGTAAGATGCTCTGGTTATTTTTAGTAATTTAGGAATCACCTAAATGGTGGATCGTGCATTAGCTAACGAGGACCAGCTGTTATCAATCATAAGCACGTGCTCCTCTCGAAATTACTTTATAAATATACTTCACATCAAAGAACAGGAGTCTTATTTATAAATGTGGCTTATGCACAAAACAGAGGGGGAAATGTGCATTCCTAGCCTGATCTCACGAGGAAATGTACGTATTTTACGTTTTGTCAGTTAGTGGCAAATTCGTATGAATTCATGCGAGTTCAGTCATACAAAAATTTGCTATTTTAAAAAAGAGGCGTGGAACCCAACCCTGCCCCTAAACCCAACCATCATTGGGTGATAAGCAAATCGTACTAAATTGTACAAACTAGTTCACATGAATTAGCTACTAAATCAAAAAGTTACAAATTGCAGTGAGATAGCGTTGGCATTCCGCAATAGTTTTATAAGATTTATTAAAAAAAGAACTTTTTAATAAACAAGACAATGCATGCAGCTGTGAGTAAACTCTAGTGTAGGGGATTTACTTAAATATTAGGGCTGCACAATATACAGTATGGTTTCAGCATCGTTATCGCCATGTGTGTTTCCGCAATAGTCACATCGCTGGATATGCAACGTTGAGGGATCACAGTTGATCAGCACAACAATTGAGAATAGATGAGATTTGTGGAGTCCTTGGAAAGTATAACCATAACAGAGTGAATCTTTATCATTTGCAAGTGTTTTAAAGGCATTTCATAAAAATTGGATGTATTCAGGTGCAAAAAAACCAACAACATTTGCAACTTTAATGAAGAATAACTTTACTGAATTATTAATACAATGAAGACTACACAGTCTTATTTTACATTTCATTATTCAATTTCAGAAATAAAGGTACGAGAGCTGTCACTGGGGTGGTACCTTTTTAAAAGTTATACATTTGTACCAAAAGGGTCCCTATTATAGTTTTTCTCAGTGGCTTTGGTGCATTTCTCACAACACTATTTACATTTGCACAACAGTTAATGCATTTCTCAAAACAATTAGTCATTTGTGCACATCATAGTAGCAGTTTCTCATTCCTTCCAGCAAATTGCAAATGCTTTTGGACATGCATCAATTGCTTTCATGTTTGTAACATTATCATTTGCTTGTCATGTCAGTCAAAATTAACTAAACTTGTGGATGCTGAATAGTCATTCCATATAAAACTAATAGTCCTCATTTCATTACTTGAGTACATACAAAAATGTTGAACTAGTTGTCAAAATCTGTCAAGCTCATTTTATTTAAACACTTTAAATCTTTTTTTTCTCCTGAAAATGTCTTCCAAATTGAACAATTGGTCAATGATTTACAGAGCTGTGTGTGCTGTAGGTTCAGTTCCAATATGTACTGCAATATTGTTTACAGTTGTGCACAGCTCTACCCAAAGGAAGTTTATGATTGTTGTAAATAAGGGTGTATTTATTATTTAAGAATTGTAAAGAGCAAATGCAGTAAACATGTGAAACATACATATTCAGTGTCTTGTATTCAGATACGTCACTAAATGCAGTAATGTCTAACTTTACTGTAGTTTTCAAATGGCTGTGCAAATAGTATATAGTGCGGTCTTGAGCATTTTCAGAAAGTGTCACCAAAGTCTGTCTTTTATGCATTGGATAAAATGTACAAAGTAAAGTGTCATAATGAAAACATGACAAAGCCATTTGACTATCTTGTTCATAAACAATGGTGGCAGGACTTTGCATTTTGATGACACTGACACTTTCATTGACATGAATACTTGCTTTTGAGGAATGAGCTCTTCATTTTGAGCAAGTGACACACTTTTGCAGGTTATCCACTAGGTTTTGCAGTTTGTACTAATTGTTTTGAAAAATGCATTAACTATTGTGCAAATGTAAATAGTGTTGCGAGAAATGCACCAAAGCCACTGAGAAAAACTGTAATACCTCAAGAGTACACATTAGTACCTAATAAAATACAAAAGTGCACCTCTTAAAATGTTTAGGTACAAATATAAGCTTTTGAGGTTTATGGACCCTTAAAGTACACATGTGTATCTTTTAAAAAGGTACCACCCCAGTAACAGCTCTTGTACCTTTATTTTCGAGAGTGTGAATACTGTTTGACTTTCTGGAAACTATAAACCACTGTTCTATATTGTAAATATTCTTGCTTGCAATTTGTTTATTATTTTTAGCATGATTCACAGCCTCATCACCCCAATCGATTTAAACGAATGATTTCTTTCCACAGAGATCTAAAGCCCTAGCAAATATTTACTTTATTAAAAATATTGATGATTAAACAATACAGGCTCATTCTGAAAACGTAGCCCTTTATACAGTTTTGGAGATCGTGAATTATGTAGCCAGAGGAACGTATGGAGTTGACTGCAACAAAGGGGTTCGAGTCCGGCGAAGAACTGTTTCAGAATGCAGGTAAGACATAACAAAAGCCAAAAAATAAAATAAACAAGTAAATAACGTGGTAAAATGTGGAAACATGATAAAAAAATGTCTTTCTGGATTGCTTTTGAAAACATTGTCGGTTGCATTCAAGGAAGGAGGAGGGTGGGTCAGTCTATCGGTCAGTCAGTCAGTCATTCAACAGCAGCCTCTGGTCGATTTACGCGAGAACAGCAGGTGCAAGTGGTAACTCATAAGAGAAATTTGAGATCTGAAAAAGCGGACACAGCCCACTTAAAAAAACTTAGCTCCTGGGATGTATTTGGCGCTCTCCAGAAATGTATAAAGGGGTACGTATTCAAAATCTGCCTGGGTTGGATTTAAACCACTTTAAATCATCATTTGAGTCATAATCATTGATAAATAGACTAAAATGTATTCTGGTGTACATTCACTTTTAGGAAGGTCTCTACGCAGATTATATAAATTTCTCAAATGCCTTTGAATTTCAATAAAATCCTCATTTTTTTCCTGCACTTTTGATTTTTACTTAAAAGTCAGACAGTTTACACTAAAATAATTATTCCTTCATGTTGTGCCAACACAAATCGATTGAGTTAGCTTAATTGTCATTACAAATTTAAGTAGATTGTAAATAAAACAATTAAGTTGTGTTTAAAAAAAGCTTAAGAATTGTGTAGTTTCAACCCATTTTAAATAAGTAATTTAAACAAGCAGCACAATAAATTTTCCGAGTGTATTTCTGAAAGCCAAGCTGTGCATTTAACACATTTATTCCATTCTACCATCTTGGATTTTTAATGATTATTTTTGTAAAATAAAAAAAAAATGTCAAATCTGCATTATTAAATATCCTGGTCCCTCTATTCTAGTTGAGTAGAACAGAGTAGAACTCAACCAGATGGTGGCAGTACATGTTCATCTCATGCTATTCTGTGTTTACACTTTCAACCATTACTGTACCTTCTCTGTCCCCTTTAAAACACTGTTGGCAAATAATGATTTACTATACATTTTTCCTTTCACAGATGTAAAACTAGCTTTGGTTAGCTGGCAGAAGCAGACTTTCTAGATCAACCTTCAGTCCACCAGATTGCTCATAGATCTGTCAATTCAAAGAAGCAATTATTAAAAGAAATGCTACTAAAGTCACACTGAATTGTTATTAAAGCTGATTTATAGTACGTATAAATAACCCACAAGTACACTGAAAAAAATGATGCCTGCAGAATTGTTGCAAACAATTTATATGTGTTGAATTTAAAGAAATTAAGTAGTAATTTAGTAATGTTCAACTTTGTTTAAATTCAGCCCAAATAATTTGTTTACAACCACTTAACTTTAGTAAATTCAAAGAATTATCTTTGAATTATTTTTGCCAGTGTACACCCATTTAAATTGCAATTTTTTATTATTTTTCTTTAATTAAAATAAAAATCATGTGTTTTAAACAATAAATAAAAGTAAAAGTGAAACTATGTAATTAGTATAACACTCCAAAAACACACACAAAAAACATCTACTGTTTGTTTAAACTACTTATTTAAATTAATTCGAAACAACACAATTCTTGAGTTTTTTGGGGGACAACTTAATTGTTTTATGTTCAATCCACTTACATGTGTACAAACAATTCAGTCGATTTAACTTAATCGATTTGAGTTGGGACAACATGAAGGAACTGTGTGGAACCCAGTAATTTTTACAATGCACTTAAATTTGTAAAAAAAAAAAAAATGCTAACTTAACTATGTTAACTTAATTTCTTCATGTTGTCCCAACACAAACTGATTAAGCTAACTTAAGTTAACGTACTTACAAATTTAAGTGGATTGAACATTAAACAATAAAGTAATAAAAACAAACAAACAAACAAAAAATACAAACTCATGCTTCAACTCATTTTAAATAAGTAGCAGCAAAAGTAATTTTGAAGTTTAAGCTAGGCCCGTCACAATAATCAATACATGGACGTATTGCACAACACATGAACATGACCTCAATAATCTTTGGTGATGCAATATATAATCGCCCTTATAAAAACCAATTCTAGCAACATTTTAGCTGATTGTGCAACATCTCTATCCTACTGGAGGTGTCAGTGTCAGTATGGTTAATAAAACACTAGTATTTTACTATAAATTACTAGCATTTATTTTCATGTTGGTGTTTGACAACTGAAAATACAGTTGAAGTCAAAATTATTAGCCCCCTTTGAATTTTTTCTTCTTTTATAAATATTTCCCAAATGATGTTTAACAGAGCAAGGAAATTGTCACAGTATGTCTGATAATAATAATGCCTTATTTGTTTTATTTTGGAAAGAATAAAAGCAGTTTTAATTTTTTTTATTTTTATTTTAAAGGTCAAAATGATTAGCCCCTATAA
>CAIGQZ010032741.1:6946184-6959151 GCA_903798205.1 Danio tinwini | reverse complement strand
TATATATATATATATATATATATATATATATATATATATATATTATTATTATTATTTTTTTTTTTGATAGTCTAAGGCAGTGGTTCCCAACCTTTTTTCCAGGCGACCCCTATTTTAACGCTGAGATTTTTTAAAGACCCCCTCCCCACACACACACACACGCGCACACACAGAAACATACACAAAAATTGCACACACTGACTAGCATATAACATTGAGCTAATGTTGTGTTTAATATATATAAAAACAACCACTCAAAACTATTGACTTTTTCTCAACAACAGTTCTTTTTTTTTTCAAAACCTGCTGCAAATTTAACAGCAGCACATTTAACATCATGTTCAAATAACACATACAAATGTATCTGTTTAACTTATTAAAAAGTGAAACATGCACACATGCATGCAAAGGTTTTTGGGTTTACCAACCGTCTGTGGATGTCTGGTGCTCTGATGTCTCTAGTTTGCAGGGCTTCATGCTTTATTTTGCTAGTCTGTCACCACAGATGACACACTCAATTCTTACCTTGTGCATTGCTTCAATGAAACCAAATTCAAGATAACTATCCAAATAAATTTTTGCTTTAACACATTCATTTTTATCTCCTCCCTGGTGCTTTGCCATATCTTCTCTTTGGTGCATTTTTTTTATTTTATTTGCTAATGTAAGCTCTGTTCTACGTTCCCAGTCTCACGATACACTGTAACATTCTCAACATTAATGAAATCTCTTATCTTTCTATAGTTGATTTTTTCCCCAAATAATCAGAATTGCATTATTTAATAAATGAAAGTAATTTCTCAAAAAAAAAAAACAAGAAAAAAAAAACATGAGTGCTCTTGGCGACCCCTTGAAAATCATAAGCGACCCCTACTGGGGGTTGCGACCCCCGGGTTGGAAACCACTGGTCTACAGAACAAACCATCTTTATACAATAACTTGCCTAATTACTCTAACCTGCCTAGTTAACCTAATTAACCTAGTTAAGCCTTTAAATGTCACTTTAAGCTGTATAGAAGTCTTTATTATGGACTGTCATCATGGCAAAAATAAAATGAATCAGTTATTAGAGTTATTAAAACTATTAATGTGTTGAAAAAATCTTTTCTCCGTTAAACAGAAATTGGGGGAAAAATAAACAAGGGGCTAATAATTCAGGGGGGCTATTAATTCTTACTTCAACTGTAGATCTGGTAGCAAATATTGCAGCCTCTGTTACTCTTTACCGTGCACTTTTTTGTTAACATTTATTATTACTTATTTCAATTTTCGAAGGACATCTTGGAATATTTAACGACCACAGAGAGTCAGGACTGTTTGACGTCTTATCTGAAAGACACGACCACTGAGCAGTATAGAGTCTCCTTCACTATACTGGGGCATTAGGACCCACACAGACCGCAGGTTGAGCGCCCCCTGCTGGTCTCACTAACACCACTTCCGGCAGCAACCAAGCTTTCCCATATGGTCTCCCATCCAGGTACTGACATTCACATATTTAATTAATTTTTTCCAAACTTTTTCTGTTTCAGAATGCCATCAGTGCAGAAAGGCCATCTTTTCAGTGTGCAGGATGTGATTGCTGCAGTCCAAAATCAAGAGAGCGATTGACAATAATATTATCGCAATATATTTTAGTGCAATAATTCGTACAACAAAAAATAGATATCATGACAGGCCTAGTGTAAAGTTTCTCACTTTCTTGTAGAACACAGTGGTTCGCTTAAAAAATAATCTGAGATGTAAGTTTTGTATCAGTCTATAAAACAAGAAATTTGTGTCATATTAGCAGTGAAGACGGTGTTCGAAGTAAACTTTAAGTTGATGCTGCTGTAATTCAAAATGATGCACTGACTGAATTTTCTCTTAATGATTTTTCCTCACAACCAAAATCTTCAATGTATCCTGCTAGTAATACCCACAATATTGACTGAAAATGAGATATGAAAATACCAAATGTTTCTTTTTTTACTTACATCTTATTTGTTGCAATCAGTGCACTTTTTTTTATTTGCGCCACCCCACCCCCCAAACTTTTTATTTTCCTAATAAATATTAGCTAAGCTTATATATATATATATAGTTTCGTCATTTCTTTGCCTACTTCTAAAATTTGTGCTGGGTGGGTAATAGTACACCACTTTTTTTTAAGGACTACACCACTGGACCAAACCCCTATAAATACCAAAGTTGTCCTACCTGCATTATCTCATGACTTTAGCATCCCTCCACCACCCCAACACCTCACTTCTTAAACATTATCTACCCGGGGGGGTGAGCGTTTTGGGGCCGGGCTAGACACTTCGCTCGAACCCCAACTCCTCTCTGTTCCCCGATACGGGGAAAAACCTAAGTTGGGGGCATCTTCCATGAGCTTAGAGCCCTCTCCCTGAACAGTACACCAAATATGCTTTATTCTTAAACTTCTGTAAGTGCGAACTCGTGAATGAAAGATACAACTTGCCTTGGAATGCTGCTGTCAACATAAAGTTTTCTTTGTGAGAATATCAAGCTGCTCCCTGATGGGCTTCTTCAAATGTAATCCATTTACTGATTTGCAGCTCACAGAAGATTTTGACGCATTACAACTTTCTTGTTTCAAAACAGTTTAAGAAACTAAACTAACTTTTTCTTCTTCATTTTTTAACATCTGCAGTGCGTCAGGAAATAAAATAAAAAAGAGAGTTATTGTCTTTATATCACTCTAATATGACTGTGGACACACTATACCTACACACACTGTCCAAACAGCTTACAAATGATGATTTTCATCATAGGCGCCCTTTAAACTATTAAAAATGTATATAAAAACCCTTTTATGAACATTTCAAGGTTAAAAAGTGTTGGAAGAAAAATCAAGGTCCCATAAAGCAATTCAAAAGCATAAACAAATGGGTAAAAATCACAAACATGAATCACAAAATACAGTAAAACTGCTAATTTAGATAGATTTTTTTAAAGAATATCTTTCAATGCACAGTTTCTGGCTCTTATTAGAGAAGATGTGACAAGCAGAAGTGTTTTATTTCATCACCACCCCATCGCTGACATGTGTATTTATTTCAAAATATTATACCAGTATGCATTGCACTTTAAAAGGTTTTACCAACCTGGCCAATTAGATCTGAACTGCAAGAAGAAGAAAAAAGATCCCTGCTGTTTTCATTTTAGATATCCATCATCTTAATTGGTCTCTATCAGCTTTTTTTTTGTTGACAAAATTCACCGCCTTTCTCATTATTCTTTAAATCCATGTCTGAAGACGTACGTCTCAAATAAAAGAGATTTATTCATCACAAAAGTGAGACATCAATGAAAAATAAAGCATCTTGACCAAAAAAAAGTGTCCAAAGAGGTTTCATTTATAAGGTCTAGACGGGTTCAGCTTGAGGACTGCTGTTTTGATTGAGCCAAATGTACATTTCTGTTTATTCAAGAGAAGTGAAAATGAGTACATTTCAGCATATTACTTTCAATAAAGATGACGAAAAAACTGAGAAATCAAAAACTCCTCTGACATTTAGGAGAAGTTTGTTCTATAAAAACAACCCAAAACTTTCTCAATTAGACTAAAACTAAAACACCACTTTGAATGAGCCGCTTTGTTATTATGTGTTAGTGTCTAAACTCCGCCTCCAAAATATATGATCAATGGCTACAGATGCGTTCAACTTTATGCAGCGCTGTGCAGACCCTAAAGTCTTAAAGTGGTGCATACCGGTTAGAAATTTTGTCCGGTTTGAAGCTGCGCCGACGCCACGTGACTATCACATGTGGCATTACTGTACCGCAACAGTCCTCTGAGATCAGACGATTGATTCAGCCGGTGCAGCATCTGAAGCTGGACTGCAAGTGCTGCAATGATGACACAGACATTACACAATTGACTGAGTTCACTGCATGAGAACAACCACGTGCATTTCACGTTTATTTTTGGACAGCTTCTATCTCACAAAGTTCCAAACAAACAATTAACTTTTTTTGGAATGTTCTTTTGTTCAATCTTTTTGGATGAATGTGATTGGATAAATAAATAAATCATTGATCTCGCCATGTGATTCGTCATCATGCAGTAAACTACGAGCCCCGAGGTGTTCGACCTGACAGCCTTGTTTGCAACTCCGCCCCACCTGCGCTCAGCTAATCTTGTTGATTGCCGGCTGCAAGTCGAATGCACCTTACTTCTATGTGACTGTCCGTTTGACTCTGCTACCAGGCCACACTGCAGTTGGTTAATAATAAAACCGGATACAGCACTCTAAAAGCCTGTGCACACCGAGACGTTTTTTGCTCGCGTTTTTCGTCGACGTTTAACGCCTCGTGACTAAATAAAGGGCGTCAATGTGATCGTGCACACCAACGCGCAAAACGCCAGGCGCAAAAGCGTCATTTTGAAAGAAACGCCTCATGCTCGTTTTTTGGTTTTTACGTGTCACGTTAAAACCTTCTCCACCAATCAGATTGGCACTTTTGTTTACATGCACGGAACTGCTGAAGTAACAGTAAACAGCACTTGGAGGCGCTCAAGCGCAACACTGTCAATGCGAGTGCACATTGAAGAAGATGCCCAGAGGCGTGATGAACATGGAGCTGCTTATTGCGCGGCTGAACAATAATCATTTCTTCATCGCTAGAGCTGGAGCTGCTGCTAGAACCATCCATAACAACAAGCGTGTCAACTTTGTCTTCTTTCTCTGTGTTACAAGCGGGTGTCAGGAGCTTAAAGTTGTGTAGCGCCATCTAACGTCAAGGAGTGATTTTGCATACTTTTCTGCTCAACGCCTGTGAAAGTCGCTTGGGTTTGAATCCGGAAAAACATCTTGGAAAATGCTGACGATAAACACAAATGAAAAGCGTCCCGGTGTGTACGAGCCTTAATGCTGTCTTCACACCAGATGAGGCATGCGTGAATAAATCATGCTATTTGTCCGTAAATAGACATTTTGAGTTTGCTCGATTCATTTGCGCGTCAAATTCACTTCACAAAAGATGTGGATTTTTTTTGTCATGGGCAGGGCTTCTGTCTGCATGGTGACTCTAGCTTTGTTGCCTAATGACTAACATCGATGTTATTGAGAGATTAGCTGTGCTTTATGTGCTTTAGCAAGACTGAAAAATAGTGTCGATTGGTTTGGTGCCGTGCCTGAGTCCACTAGATCCTTTCAGCTCTGTGAGTTTATCAACTCCTCCAGAAACTATACCTGGATGATGGAAGCTTTCAGCAGTGCTTCCGGGTAAGCTGAGCCCAGTTTGATGAGCTGGTGTCGGCAAGAAGATTTCCCCTCTGGACACCAATTGCAGGCAGTACGTCATAATCACACCCCCACAAGAGCAAACTCTTGATTGGTTAACGCAGCGCAAATGTTTTCTAAAATTGATACTTCATTTCCCGGTAACATTTGACAAATGTTGAGCATGCTCTTAAACAGCGCTGATTTCAAAGTCATGTCGATCAGCTGGTTGGTCTATTAGCTGACATACGAGCGATCCGCTGATGAATCTCCACTTTAAAATGCTCCAGTCTCCCTGTATCTGTGGTTACACTCAGTAAACAGCAGTGAGTTCAGTGAACTGATGACCTTCACGGCCAATCACAGTCTATTCTATTGAGCATGTGAACACAAAGGCAAATCAGCGCTGTTTAAGAACGGGCTCAACAGCACTCAAATTATTTTTAAAATTTCAGTATCGACTGGTACCGAATTTTAGTACCGGGACAACCATAATCAGCTCAGAGATATAAGGTGGGGCAAGATCATTTAGAGATTTAAAAACAAATAAAAGAGTCTTAAACTGTATTCTAAAATTCACTAAGAACAAATGAAGCGAAGCTAACACGGGGGAAATGTGGTCATATTTGAGATTACCAGTTAACAGGTGTGCTGTGGCATTTTGCATCATTTGCAAACAGGCAATAGCTGACCTGCTACTTCCCACATACAGTCCATTACAGTAATCTAACTGAGTGGTCATAAAAGTATGGATTACTGTCTCAAACTTTTGGTATATATTGCTTTATAAAACAAATTAGCAGCTCAGAACTTAGTAAACATACAGTAGTAGGTGAATTTATGCACACATACTATAATTTCTAAATGGTTAATAGTGCCAGTTGATGATCAACAGTAAAAATAGCAAGCTTTACCACTTCCCAACAGGGAAATTCGAACGAAAACTAGCTTGTTTCAAAATTGTTTGTGACATGTGAGTGACTTCATAATTTGGTATGGATTAACATACTGGTACTGATCACACCATCAGTAAAAGCCATACTGCGGTTTTTCCAACAGTATCATACTGTGTGTTCACTGGACAATGGGAAAACTGGCTGACTGAGGAATTTTCCACTTTTGCTTAGCTTGCTGAATGAGGCTAAAAGCACAATGGAAAAAATTTGATTTAATTACAGTCGATTAATTCAGCTTGTTCTGCTATAAAAAAATCAAGGGTTTAATTAACAGTTCAATACACTTGTGCTCAATAAACAATTGCTCAACAAAAGCCTGGTTGCTCAATAATCATTGTACTTTTCTCATTCGTTAAGATCTTATGTTGCTTTATGTTGCTTTAGCGTGCATACCATCCACCTTGCTCTCTCTCAAACAAAATATGATTGAATGCAAAATATTACAGTTCGTCTCTCTCCAAGATGATTGATGACATGACTTCGGTCAGACGAGAACGCGATAAAACAGTTGGGAAGTCGACGCAAACAAATTGGTTGTTGGCTCTGTTGTGACAGTGATGAATTGGGTTGCGCTATGTTAACTTGGCATTACACGTTAGGGATCAAAGGAACTCATATAATCGTTCCTAACATTCATTTAACCAATCTGCCCATACATAACCTGCTAAGTGTTTTCAGCAGCATTGTGTGGGAATGTCCTTTCCACCGCAGCCCACCTAAGAAACGCAACAAAGCAGAGAGAACTGAATATAAATCTAACACTGTGCTAATGCATTTGCACATGCCATTGACTTCCAGCTATATATTTATAACACAGGCCTAAAATTATCCAGTATAATTGCAAAGAAGACCTTCACCCATGTGCGGTGGAGAAATCTTGTTATCTCTTTAAAAGAACTTCGGGTTTCAGATGATGCTCTGACAGCACTTACAGTGGGAAATGTATTTTTGCACGTTATAATTTTGGTTCATTCGTTGTGTAGTGGAAGTGAAGATATTTGACCTTAGTGGGACCAATTACTGAGGAAAGGTTGGATAATTACTATGCCTGTGGGAGAACAGCCTTGCTAATTTATGTCATAAATGTTTTTAGTCCTCATAATTCACAGCAACATGCAAATCAGGATGGAGTTTACCTAGGATTAAATATGAGGACAAATAGTTTGCCTCTTTTTTCTTTTGAATATATATGGTAGTCTTTTTTTTTTTTTTTGACGAAACATAAAAACACATTGCTCTGTTTGCGTTTTGTGCATTTCAAATGACAAATCCACTAGAAGGTGTTGTCTACATTCTCGTAAATCTAAAATAAGTAACTTAAAGTCTGTTTTGTTGTATGTGTGATAGAAGTGGAAATGAGACGTTACTGTATTGTTGTCAGCCAAATTAATTTGTAACACGAGTAAAAAGTAAGTAAGGTAAGCATATAAATACCTTTGACTCGGGGGTGAAAGCTAACTAGGTAGAGGCAGGAAATCAGGGTTGGTAGATGGAATTGAATTGAACTTTGGGACAACATATTGAGTTTTTGATTATATCTGGGATTTAAACTTCTAAAATATTTGACAGTTGCTGTTTTTTTCTCCCTCTTGAGCCCAAAAGTAAATTACAAACAAACAAACAAACAAACAAACATATAAATAATTGTTTGTTTTGGACAATTGAGACTGTTACATGTTACATATACACGTCCTTCTTGTACACGTCCAAGAGAAGGTGGGGTTTGTAATACAGATCATCAAGCAAACTACTGAACAAAATTCTTCCCTAAACCCAACCAATAGTGTTTTCAAAATCAAACTGATTGGAAAAGTGCATTCTCACATAGTTTTATCTTGATTTATATTGTTTTTATCTCTTTTGTGAGCACTCTGCATCACCACACTCGGACCTGAGCACTCTGCATCACAAGAACAACACTATACAAGGTGAGCTATCGAGCAAACTGACCACACAAGAAAAGTTGTGCATATATAGATAGGTAAGGCAATTATATTTGATTACAAATTACAAAGTTGATTTGTGGTATTTACTGAAGTTTATATAAATTAATTTCAAGAGGATCACATGTTTATTTCTGACCACATCTAGTCTTGCGTTAACAATCACACGATATACCAATCAGATTAATCCATACGCGCATACTGTAAATAGCCTGATTTCCTTACCTTAGCCATGTTTGTCTTGAAGAATCCCCCTATTCACTCAGACTCCTTCCTCTCCTTCCTAGCCTATTCCAGGGGAGTTCTGGAGGCCTACCTGAGCTCAGACTCCCTGGCCCAGGCTCGAGGATCCTCCAAGCTTAGGGTTCTCTCCCGGGACAGTATGACAAACATGGATTTACCTTATCAAGCATCAGCTAAGTGTAAACTCTTGAATTTGGTGTTATGCAAAGAGCTGCATGAAAATAATCCTTTATTTGTCAATAAAATGTCCCTATAAATATCATTAATATGAAAAGCAGCAAAAGTTGTTGTTTTTATACTGCCCTATAGCATTCATTTTACCTAGATACTGCAGTCAAATGTATGTCGAAGTACATATTTGTGGTTTTATAAAAATGTCTACCGAAGCATCTATTCCCCTATTTTGATAATGAACAAATGTCAACCTCTCTGAGAAAAAATGTTAATGAACAGTTCAATTGACATTGCTTAAAGACTAATTAACTGCTATTTAATTGGAGTGAAATTGCAGTAGAAAACATCTCATCTCACAGAAGTTTTGGATAAAATTGATTTTACTGTACATTGAAAGCCTCTGCAGGGAGAGAGATAGTCTGAGTATTAAAAAAACAGCTGATTTCAAGGGATTTTCACTCTCACGAATCTCTAGGATTTACAGACAAATGGTCAGAAAAAGAGAAAAATTTACAGTGAGCAGCAGTTTACCTTGATTTTATGGCTCGTTTCCACTGACTGGTACGGTACGGGTCGGTACGCTTTTATGGCCGTTTCCACTGTCAAAAAGCCTTTTGAAAGGGTACCAAACAGGAAAAAGGGTACCAAAAGTGTCCCAAAGGCGGAGCTAGACGCGCAGCTGAACACTATTGGTTTACAGAGATACGCCACAAGCTCACGCAACAAGCCAGAATGAAAACAAAGGAGCCGCCATGTTTTCAAACACAGCCGAGAGATTATATATACATATAATAACGAGCCCTGTTCGATCGGAGCTCAAATGAACATTGTCGTCATCTTGATGAACAGCCACAAAGCCAAAAAGAAGAGCAGATTTTACACTGTGCCCCGCGGGTGTTTTTTTTTTTTTTTTTGCTTGCGTGAGCGAGCTATATTTGAAATAACAAACTTCTTGAGCTGATGATAATAACGTGCGCTTGATTATTGACGTGCTTTTGAAACCTGATCCTGTCAGAAACTTACAAACGCAAGAGCGACACGTGAAAAATCAAAAGGAGAAGCCGGAAAAAAAGGAGCACATTTTTTTTTCAGCAAACGTGAAAAACTGCCATGTTTAACTATTATCATCAACTTTTGGACTATTATGAACTCGGAATTATGGAATTACTTTCTAACAAGAGGCTACACTTGCTGCTGAAGATTACAGACACGTTTAATCTAGAAGTGCTTCTCATATGATATGTAAGCGACCCGTACAGCTTTACTTTAGACATTTTCTTGAGCGAAAATGACGTCGACTGCAACTTTTTGTCATACACCACGCCCACCAAAAGAGTACCATTGGTACCCTTTAACAGTGGAAACGCAAGCCTGATAAAGGTGACCCGTACCGACCCGTACCGTACCAGTCAGTGGACACGAGCCATTACATTGTTTTTATGTCTTTTGTGAACACTGCATCACAAGAACTACACCGTACAAGGTGAGCTACTGAGCAAACTGACCATACCAGAAAAGTTGTCCATATGGATATAGATGAGGCAAATGTATTCAATTAAAAATTGTAAAGTTGTTTTGTGGTAGTTATTTGGTGTTATACAAAGAGCTGTATGAAAATAATCCTTTATTTGTCAATCAAATGTGCCTTTAATGATCATTTATGTGAAAAGGAGCAAAGACCTATAACATTCATCTTACCTAGATACTGCAGTCAAATGTATGTCAAAGTACATTTTTGTGGTTTCATGAAATGTCCGCCGAAGCATGTATTCCCATTTTGATGTTACTGATTTGAATGTATCAAATGTGAAGTCTTGATAATAAACAAATGACAACCTCTTTAAGAAGTAATATTAATGAACCGTCCAAATGACATTGCTTAAAGACTGCTATTTAATTGGACTGAGATTTCAGTGAAAAAAGCATCTCATCTCATAGAAGTTTTGGTTCAAATGGACTATACTGTATCCATACATTGAAAGGCTCTGCAGGGAGAGAGATGGTCTGAGTATTTTTAAAAAACTGCTGATTTCAAGGGATTTTCACTCTCAAGCATCTCTAGGGTTTACATAGAATGGTCAGGAAAATGAGAAAATACAGTGAGCAGCAGCTCTTTTGGCAGAAAGGCCATCTTGATGCCATAGGTGAAAATAACTACTGTTGATAGAAAATTATTTGGAAACAACAACTCAAATTTGTTCCACTGGATGTCTACAGAATGGATGAAGACGGATGGATGAATTAATTGATTGGGTGGATAGATGGATAGATGGATGGATGGATGGATGGATGGATGGATTGACTGGTGGATAGATGGATTGATTGATGGATGGTTTGATTGATTGACTGGTTGGACTGGGTGGATGGATGGATGGGTAGATCGATTGACTGGGTGGATGGATGGATGGATTGAACGATCGGGTGGATTGATAGAAGGATTTATTGACTGAGTGGATGGATGGATTGATTGACTGGGTGGATGGATGAATGGATGCATGGATTGATAGATGGATGAATGCATGGATGGATGGATGAATGGATTGATTGACTAAGTGGAAGGATGGATTGATTGACTGGGTGGATAAATGGATGCATGGATTGATATATGAATGGATGGATGGATTAATTGACTGGGTAGATGGATGGATTGATTTATTGATTGATTGATTATTTGATGGTGGATGGTTGGATGAGTTGGTTGATTTACTGACTAGGTGAATAGATGGATGGATTGATTGACTGTTTGGATGGATGGATTGGTTCATTGATTGACTGAATGGATCGATGGATGAATTGACTGGGTAGATGGATGGATTGATGGATGGATTGGTTGACTGGGTGGATGAATAGATTGATTGACTGATTAATGATTGGTGGGTGACTGGGTGGCAGGATGGTTGATTGGATGGATGGATGGATGGATGGATGGATGGTTTGATTGTGTGGATGGATGGATGGATGGATTGATTAACTGGGTGGATCAGTGAATAAATGCATGGTTGGTTGATTGATTGACTAATTGATGATTGGTGGGTGGCTGGATGGATTGATAGTTGGTTGGATATATGGTTTAATTGTGTGGATGGATGGATGGATGGATGGTTTGATTGTGTGGATATATGGATGGATGGATTGATTGAGTGGGTGGATGGATGCATAGATGGATTGGTGGATGAATTGATTAACTGGGTGGATAGATGGATTAATGGATTAATGGATGGATTGGTTGACTGAGTGGATGGATGGATTGATTGACTGGGTGGATCAGTAAATGGATGCATGGTTGGTTTATTGATTGACTGATTGGTGATTGGTGGGTGGCTGGGTGGATTGATGGTTGGTTGGATATATGGTTCGACTGTGTGGATGGATGGATTGATTGACCTGTAGGATGGATGGATGGATGGATGGTTTGATTGTGTGGATGGATGGATTGATTGATTGAGTGGGTGGATGGATGCATAGATGGATTAATGGATGGATTGGTTGACTGGGTGGATGGATGGATCAGTAAATGGATGCATGGTTGGTTGATTGATTGACTGATTGATGATTGGTGAGTGGATTGATGGTTGGTTGGATATATGGTTTGATTGTGTGGATGGATGGATGGTTTAATTGTGTGGATGGATGGATTAATTGAGTGGGTGGATGAATGGATGCATAGATAGATTGGTGGATGGATTGATTAACTGGGTGGATGGATGGATTCATGGATTGATGGATGGATTGGTTGACTGGGTGGACGGATGGATTGATTGACTGGGTGGATCAGTGAATGGATGGATGGTTGGTTGACTGATTGATGATTGGTGGGTGGCTGGGTGGATTGATGGTTGGTTGGTTAGATGGTTTGATTGTGTGTATGGATGGATTAACTGACCTGGTGAATGGATGGTTTGATTGTGTGGATAGATGGATGGATGGGTGGATGGATGGATGGATGGATGGATGGATGGATGGATTGAGTGGGTGGATATATGGATTGATGGATGGATTGATTAACTGGGTGGATGGATGGATTCATGGATTGATGGATGGATTGGTTGACTGGGTGGATGGATGGACTGATTGACTGGGTGGATCAGTGAATGGATGCATGGTTGGTTGATTGATTGACTAATTGATTATTGGTGGGTAGCTGGGTGGATTGATGGTTGGTTGGATATATGGTTTAATTGTGTGGATGGATGGATGGATGGATGGATGGATAGATGGATGGATGGTTTGATTGTGTGGATGGATGGATGGATTGATTGAGTGGGTGGATGGATGCATAGATGGATTGGTGGATGGATTGATTAACTGGGTAGATAGATGGATTCATAGATTGATGGATGGATTGGTTGACTGGGTAGATGGATGGATTGATTGACTGGGTGGATCAGTGAATGGATGGATGGTTGGTTGATTGATTGAC
>CAIGQZ010032741.1:6900160-6946174 GCA_903798205.1 Danio tinwini | reverse complement strand
ATCGGTTAATGATTGGTTGGTTGATAGATTGATTGGTGGATGGATGGATGGTTTCGTTGGTTTGTTGGTTGATGATTGGTTGGCTAGTTGGTTAATTGATTGACTTACTGACTGGCCGACTGCCTGGCTAGTTGATTGATAATCAATTAATCATTAGCAAATTAAGTGTTTAGACAGTTACTGTATGTGACAGTATTATACCTATGCTGATTATATTGTATCTCCAGTGTTATAGATATATAACGGCGAAGAACGTAAAAAAATTATACCTGCGCCTTGCTAAAACTAGCAAAAAAGTACTTGCAGCACAACACCAGGTCTAAGATAGGGCCCTTGTACCTAAAATACATTGGCTCAGGGGAGGCAATAAAAACCTGGTTCATTCCTGCATGGCATTGAGCAGAATACTGGAGAGTGCATGTGATTAACTTGACAGCTATTACGGCAACAAATCTTGTTTCGTTCCTCTGCGCAATGTTATCTTTGTGCCCTTAACCTCAATTTGCTGTGGGGTGAAAGATTCAACCAGACATGTCTAATAGCTCCGCGTCAGACATTTTTTTAGGGGGGAAAAACACCTAAAGGCTCTTGTAAATGCAACAGAGGCCAACTAGTAAGAGCAGTGCAGGTAAACCACTAGCATACACATTAGTTACATTTGGAAGACAAAAACAAGACAAACACAGCCTCGTCCGGTCCAAACCGTCGAGTGTCAAGGTTAAGAAAAGTCTGTCCGTGAATGTAATATACAATTGAAGTCAAAATGAGTAGCCCTCCTTTTTTGTTGTTTCCAAATGATGTTTAACAGAACAAGAATTTTTTTTCACAGTATTTACCATAGTATTTTTTCTTCTGGAGAAAGTCTTATTTGTTTTATTTCAGATAGAATGAAAGCAGTTTTTAATTTTTAAAAACCATTTTAAGGTGAATATTATTAACCCCCTTAAGCAATATTTGTTTTCGATTGTCTACAGAACAAACCATCATTATACAATGACTTGCTTAATTACTCTAACTTGTCTAATTAAATGTAAAGGGGGCTAATAATTCAGTACGGCGAATAATTGTGACTTCAACTGTGTGCTCTGTTGAATAGATAAGGTGTTTTTGTGGAGGTCATTGTGAGTCGTGAGTAACTCCAGTGTTTGAGGACAGAGTGAGGTGTGAGATCTATGAAGCAGAAAGCATCATCTCTGAATGAAACTGCCCTTTGTGCTTTTTTTCGATGGCTTTTGGCAACTTCTGACTACAGTTTGCTGGCTGGTATTACACATTGCCAGGCTCGGCATTCCTCTGACAAGGCATGTGTGTGTTTGATGGATGATTCTTATTTTTCTGTCAGCCTTGAACTGCTTTAATGTTTATCTTGATATCTCCCTGATGGGCTCCCATTCATCTCACGCAGTTTTCAAAAAAAAAAAAAAAAAATGGTGAGCATCTCAATCAATAGAAATCTGAGGTGTACTATTACTGTGACACCTGTGTGTTGCACCCAGGGCGGGCCCTGTACATTTGGGGGCCCTGAGCAGAATAATTTTGGGGCCCGACCTTGCTCTAAATCAGGGGTCATCAACTATAATTGTCAGAGGGCCAGAGTTTTACTAGACAGTCTCCTTAGGGGTCGGACCCTCAAGAAGAAAATCTAATAAAAATCTGATTTTGACTTAACATTATGTTTAATGTTTATACTTTTTCAATTTCATTACTAAACTGAAGGCATTTGATTCAGGCTCCCATCACCATACCACAGTCAACCACTAGGAGTGATAGATATTTTGCCTCAACTCAATTAGGCTAAGTCAACAAGGGGAAATGTAACTTTAGCCATTGATTAAGCACTGTGAGTAGCCCGTTTCAGCATTGAGATTTGAATTTAAGCCCACTTATTGTTTCATTTGATGTGCGAACATTATTTGTGACCTGGTACCAGGTTATTTATTTACCATGCTATTTTAAGTTGTGCCAGATTGTTTTTCCTCCTTTTTTTTAGTCCTGAGGCAGACATCCCAAGTCTCCCGGACGTTCTGTGAGTCTCCCACAAATGCATAGAGACCTTTCGGATGCCCACAAACTAATGATAATCTCCAGGAAATCGCGCGTCTTGCTCCCGCTTCTCAAATGTCACGCACCTCTCTACGTCGCGCACCACCGCATCCCTCCTTGCTCTTTATCACACACACATGTTGCACCCCACCTGGTCTTCACTTACACTAAAACCTGTTTGAAACAATAAATGCTTAACGCCGCATAGTCTGTCTGAGTCTGTCCTCATTTTGAAGTGTAGTCTTATAGTCATAAATGGTGGTTATTCTGGCAAGAGATTCAGTTGTTGTTATTTTTAGTTGCTTTAATTGTAAGGATCAAAAAGAAAATAGTGGTCCACACTATTTTGGAATCCAGTCGCAGGCCGGATTGAACAGCTCAGTTCAATAGTGGAGTATAGTCCAGACTCAATAGTGGAGTATTGCCATTACAAACTGGCCCACAATGAATATATTGCTTAGATTCAACCAATGCAACAGAAATGTAAAGACTGATTTCTTCTACTTACTAACTGTCTGAATGACTTGGACATTTAAAAACAGCACTGTTTTTGTCAACTAGCAGCTTTAAAAATGAAGAATTAAATCTTTAATAAAGGGACCAGTGAGTCCTACTTTGCGTCCTTCTGGAGCATTAAAAACATATTCTATTAATTAAGCAAACAGATTGAAGATTCTATAAACGATTCAAGGTTACCTTTTTATTTTTTAGAAATTCCAAAAGCAAAAACCCTGCAATGAAAGACAATAATTAGACAAAAGTGAAAATGCATTACTTAATAATAAAATATATTAGGATATAGTTTCTGGAGGAGTTGATGAACTCACAGAGCTGGGTGCACCTATCTAGTGGAATCAGACATGGCGCTGAACGTATATACGCTGTTTTTTAGCCCTCCTAAAGCACATAAAGCACAGCTAATCTATCAATAAAATTCATGTTAGCCATTTAGCAATGAAGCTAGAATCACCTCACAGACAGAAGCCCTGCCCATGGCATGAATCCTCGTCTATTGTGGATTTGACGCGTAAATGAAGCGAGTAAACCAAAAATGTTTATGCGTCTAATTACGTGCCTTGTCTGGTGTGAACACAGCTTCAGAAACTCAACACACACACATGAGCAAGCGTGATGTCAACAACTGACTTACATGCTAGGAGGTGATTGGACAGGTCCTTGCATGTGCGATGCATGTACAAGGTAAGCAGAAGCATAAAAGCGGAACTTTTTCACTTTGTTTGTTTTAATCACCAAACCAATATACGCTTATTTCACTCGGCCGTCATTTTAAATCACTAAAGCGAGGCTGTGGTGGGCAGAAACCCGGAAGGATTAGCACTGTAAACTTTGCAACAACATGCTGTAAACTATAAACCTCCAGCTGTTGCCGTGATTTCAAAACACAGATTTGGTGTAAACATCACTTTAATATCATTCAGTTCAGTTTAATTTAAACAATTAAAAGCATATTAGGCATCAAACAACACCACAATCTCTTTAGGAGTAATACGTGTCCTCCTAGGCTTCAGTTCATGACACCAGATAAACACCATGGGGGCTTCCCTGCATGCTTCAGCGTATGTAACCTGGTGAGCGATAAAGCAATGCAGTCCTCTGTAGCACACCCTCATGTTGTCTGTAATACTGTTGTTCTGGTACTGAAGTTTTAAAAACGTCCATTTTCCGCTAACATTTAAGCGCCGCTGAGCGCATTCTTAAACAGCGCTAATTTGCCGCAGTATTCACCAGTACACAACAGAAATGACTGATTGGCCGTGAAGGTCATCAGTTCACTGCACTTGAGTGCAGATGCATGAACAGTGGAGCGTTTTAAAGCCGCAAAGATCAGTTGAGTCATCAGCAGATCGCTTGTCTGTGTTTGCACTGGTTTGCACTCAGTAAACAGCGGTGAACTGATGACCTCCACGGCCAATCACAGTCCTTTCTGTTGAGCACGTGAACACCATGGCAAATCAGCGCTGTTGTGCTCAACAGTGAAATTGATGGTTTTTATAACTTTCAGTAATGAAATTCAGTTTCTTGACAGGTATAATATCGTAAAAGAATCAGTTCATTAACTTGAGTTTGATAAATGGCAGCTAAAGCATGTGTTTGGGAAAGAAAAGGTTAGCTAACTAGTGGCATTTCCCTTAACTTAGCTGAAAATGAGGTCCGATATCCTGTTTTATTTTCACAATTCATTCAGAACAGGTCACTCGAGAACAAAGTGAAATTATATATTTGTGTCACTTTCTCTTCACTGATAATATATACAGCCAGGTACACAACATTCCTCTGTGGCTCAAGCAATACTTCCGGGTTTCTTCCCACCGTAGCCTTGATTTCGCTTTTCAGTCGGTTGAAATCAGTCTATTGATAATGCATATTCTGAACCACGGATCACAGGGCGCACTGAACTGTGAAAGGACAATGGGACCAGCGGCACCACTGGCCGGTACTGGTCCTATGACAACATTTCGCGGGTGTCACGAAAAGTAAAAAGCGTGGTGGTTCTGATGGGTGCCTAAAAGTATCTTGGGGAGCCCCAAAAATGTGTGGGCCCTTAGAATCAAACTTTCCCCCACCTTGCAGTGCCCCTGAATGGAACAATATGATTTTTACATAATACATTTTTATATACAAAAATATATAAATTCAATATTAAATAAAAATGAATAGTATTCTATAGCTGGCAGCCAGCTCTCTGCAACTCTCATATGGTCACCCTCTGAAGCTAAGCAGGGCTGTGCCTGGTCAATACCTGGATGGGAGACCATATGGGAAAGCTAGGTTGCTGCCGGAAGTAGTGTTAGTGAGACCAGCAGGAGGTGTTCAACCTGCAGTCTGAGTGAGTCCTAATGCCTCAGTATATTGATGAGGACTCTATACTACTCAGTAAGCAACTGAGTTTCTGACTCTCTGGGGTCATTAAAAGTCCCAGGATGTCCTTCGAAAAAGAGTAGGGGTTTAACCCTGGCATCCTTGCCAAGTTTGCCCCCTGGCTTCTGTCCATCATGGCCTCATAACCATCCCCATATCATAATTGGCTTCATCACTCTGTCTCCTCTCCATCAATCAGCTGGTGTGCGGTCTGGGGCAATATGGCTGCTGTCGTGTCATCCAAGTGGATGCTGCACACTGGTAGTGGATGAGGAGATTCCCCCTATGTGTAAAGGGCTTTGAGTGCCCAGAAAACCGCTATATAAATGTAAGGAATTATTATTTTTTGGGTTACTATTCCAGTTATATTTATGTATGCCTTATATTATGGTCAGCATGCAAAATTAATACTTTTACTCTCTGATAGTGTTTTGTTTTATGATTTTAAACTCCTTATGCAAGAAGCAATAATGTTTACAGTGTGTTTTTCACTATTCTGTTTCACGCCACAGTCTATAAAACAGAAGAGCCATATATTTGTGCAGCAATAGAACTGTTGGCTTAAACGCAAACTGCTTTAGACCAATCTAAGGGTTTTTGAGGGAGTGTAGATATTTCATGCTTGAAAGTAATATTTACTGAATAGCTCCAGACAGACAAAAATGTCTACTGTGTAGGCAGAGCCGTAAACAAGTTCCCTCAGCTACAACTGCAGTGCTTGAGATGAATTGATAGTGCACAGCGTGTTATTTTAGGTGATGCCGTCTGTTTTTCAGCATTTTATTCCTCTTCAGCTACTCCAATAGATGGACAATATCAGGGAACAGACTGAAACCTGCGTTGAATGACTCATTGTTCTCACAGAAACATGTTCAGTTCTGTTCAGTAATTAAAACATTTCCTAAAACATTCCTGCAACATGTCACAGAGGGTTTGAAGTCTTCAATATAAGAAAAGCCACACTTTGTTAAATAAATAAATTGCCTAAATAAATAAATTGCTGGTTAAAATATTTAAGTTGAATCAAATTGATGTAAAGAAAATGAATGAATGAGTACATTAGGTTAATGTACTTTTTTATAGATAAACTATAATCATTAAATGATGTACTAATATTATTGTTGTTTGCTCTACACCTATTAATACATTATTAAAACCCAACGCTGTGCTTGTTAACATTAGTTCATGCACTGTGATTTATCATGAACTAGACAATGAACAATACAACACGAACATGAAAGTGTTACCAACTTTAAATAATAAATATCATGACAATTCATATATTAATCATATATATTAATAATATCTGAACGCACAACATATCAAAGCTTGGGGCAGATGAGCTACAGCAGCAGAAGACCACACCGGGTGCCACTCCTGTCAGCTAAGAACAGGAAAACTACAATTCACACAGGCTCACCAAAATTGGACAATAGAAGACTGGAAAAACGTTGCCTGGTCTGATGAGTCTTGATTTCTGCTGCTACATTTGGATGGTCTGGTTTTTGGTGTCAACAACTTGAAAGCATGGATCCATCTAGCCTGGTATCAACGCTTCAGGCTGGTGGTGGTGTAATAGTGTGGGGGATATTTTCTTGGCACACTTTGGCCCCATTAGTACCTGTTGGGCATTGTCAACGCCACAGCCTACCTGAGTATTGTAGCTGATCATGTTCATCCCTTTATGACCCCAGTGTACCCATCTTCTGATGGCTACTTCCAGCAGGATAACTCACCATGTCATTAAGCACAAATCTTTTTAGACTGGATTCTTGAATATGACAATGAATTCACTGTACTCAAATGGCCTAAACAGTCACCAGAACTCAATCCAATAGAGCCCTTTTTTTAGATTCGCATCATGGATGTGCAGTCGACAAATCTGCAGCAACTGCGTGATGCTATCATGTCAATATGGACCAACATTTCTGAGGACTATTTCCAGTACCTTGTTGAATCTATGCCACGAAGGATTAAAGCAGTTCTGAAGGCAAAAGTGGGCCCAACACTAGTAAAGTGTACCTAATAAAATGGCCAGTGAGTGAGTGTATGTATGTATGTATTGTAGCAGGGTGGAGTGAAAAGGCAAACACAAGTTGTAGTGAACACACCCCCGAAGGGCTTTTTATTTACAGTGATGTGAAATTAAGGTGAGATGTGCAGGTGCCTTCGGTGTGCTTTTGTGGGTTGTGAGTGAGATGTTTGTCCTGTTAGTCAGTGCTGCTGTGTCCAGCTGGCCTGCATGCTCCTTTCCAAGGATGACGCTGAATATCCATTGGGCGGCCCGCCACAGTATGTATGTATGTATGCATGTATGTATATACATATAAATAAATATAAAACAGCATGATTAAGGACTGCATGTTAAATATTGTTGCATTAATAGCGAACAGATGTTAGGCTTTAATCATTTCTCTATTAAGCATTGCAGACAACCTGTTTTGAACTGACAAAAAAAAATGAAGATGACCTGTTAATCCATTTAAAGTGACTGTTTTGGCTTTAAAAGGCTGGACAAACTTGAAAAGTAGAAGGGAGAAGAAAAAGAGAAATAAAGTGCCAAATGTATGAAAAAAATCTTATTTTGAAAATGCAGTGAACTGTATTGACATTAATATGTCTTGTACAAATACATTATAAACTACGGTAATTATTTTCTTTGTTCTCGATTTCCACATGGGACTGCCCTTCTCAATGTCTCTAGAGATTGTGCAGCATCCCTTGTTAAGATCTAAGACCTGTGAAGAGATGATGCCAACGGACGAGGACAACACAAACACTTAAATACACTTCATTGAACATGAACGTCACCTTTTTTTAAAGGACACTATACACTATAAAACTGCAGGTTATATGTGTTTATAATGTCCACCCTATAACCTTTCTGAATCTTATTGTAATGCAATAATGTGCAGTAATTATTGTGAAAAGCGCTATACAGATAAATTTGATTTCAATTCAATTCATCTTTATTTGTATAGCGCTTATACAATGCAGATTGTGTCAAAGCAGCTTCACATGGAAGTTTATAGTGAATTGAAACAGTGTCAGTTCAGTTTTCAGTGTTTAAGTTCAGTTCAGTTTAGCTCAGGTCAGTGTGGGTTAATAATCACTACTGAGAGTCCAAACACTGAGGAGCAATTCCATCGATGCTCAGCTCTACAGATCCCGAACCATGCAAGCCAGGATTTGAATTGAATAAAGTGAAACAATGAGCAAATAAAGGCAATACATTGAACTTCCTAAGCGTACAATTAAAAAAGCCTCTAATATGAATTTAGGGCTGTATATGAAATATCTGCAGGAACGTAACATAACTGACACAGTGAAATGGGCATCAGTAATTCAGGCAGTGGGGTGAACATCCATCAGAGAATAGATCAATTTCAAATGCTTTAGTGTCTAGTATTTTTATTTAATGTCACCTTTAAAAGTAATCATGTCACTGCAGAAATATAATGCTTTGGCTTTTACTCTACTCGTGTTCTTTAACAAGGAAAAAAAAAAGCTGAACTGCAATTCATCTTTGCCGCTCAAGGATAAACTTGCCATTACCACAAACATTACCACAAGATGACCTGCAATCATATCCTATTTATTGCAAGCGGTGGCTGACCCGCTGTGTTTATTATATCGTCATTTAGGATGCATTGCTTGTTGTTAAATAGCAATAGAGGGATTACAGAAGTAGCTTTAGAATGCGTCAGTAAGAGAATCAGAATAGATTTACATCAGCCCTCATAATGTGCGGACTCTCAGGGCATACAAAGGAAAACTTTCTTGGAATTTTGAGGTGAAAATAGGATGATGGTTTCATTTTAAAAAGTACTAGTTCACCCAAAAATGTAAACTCTGTTAAACTAAAGTTTATTTAAAAGTGAAGTTTAGTTATAAACTAATTTCGAGAGGATCACGCGCTTATGATTGCTTGCGCCTGGTCCTGCATTATCCAATTGTAACCCAACGAATAATGATGAGCGAATAACTAGCCACAAAACGTAATCAGAAATCTGTTACTTGACAAGTAGCTTTATTACAAAGTGCAAATCCAGTTGCTAGTTAAAATATCCCATATAAATGGACAATCTCAGTTTAAAAAAGGAAACAAACACAAATAAACAAAACATTCATGACAAACCACAGGCCTTCAACAGGGCAAGACTAAGGGCTTACTCACACTATGCTATCCGAACCATGCTCAGGCCCGTTTCCTGGATCGTTTGAGAAGTGTGAGTGCTCTGAATCAGGCTCAGGCACGGCTCACTTGTTTGGTTTGGTTGGAAGAGGTGGGCCTGAGCGCGGTTCACTTGGGCTCAGACGCGGTATGCTCAAGCATGCCTAAGCCCGAAACTGAAAGTGAGACGTGACTTTTAAGGGACTGTTTCAGAATCAGAATCAGAATCAGTTTTATTGCCAAGTGTGCTTCACACACACAAGGAATTTGTTTTGGCAACAGAAGCTTTCAGTGTACATAAAGTGACGAGTGACAACACAAAATTAAATACAAGAAAAGAAAAGGCAATAAACATTAAACAGAGATGCAGTTAGTCAAAAAGATCTGGATGTTGAATTGGATGTACAGATATGCTGTAAATATACAGGTTATAAGGTGCTGTGTACAAGTGCGTATAAGAAAGTATTGCACGTTTATTGCACAGTAGGGGAATATTTAACTGTTCATGAGGTAGATGGCCTGAGGAAAGAAACTTTTCCTGTGTCTGGCTGTTTTTGTGCTTGGTGCTCTGTCGCGCCGACCAGACGGTAACATTTCGAACAGGTAATGTGCTGGGTGTGAGGCGTCCAGAGTGATTTTTACGAGCCCCTTTACTCACTCTGGAAGAGTACAGTTCTTGAAGTGTAGGAAGTGTAGTGCCAGATTAATCCATTATTCATATGGATTAATCATTTGTACTGCTCAATGAACTCAAACTGTCATAGATTAATAAAGACGTAAATCCCTCACTGCATGTCAGCTGCGCCTTCAGCAAACTTCCTAATTCCTGCAGCAGGAGGACTTTATGATTGTTTATGAGCGTCAAAAGTGGCTGATCTGTTCAGCGAAATATTAGACTGTGTGTCACAGCATATCAACCGACTTAAACGATATAACTAGAGAAATCTCCACTGTGCTGAGCGAGAGCGCTTACTGAACAGCGCATCATCAATGACGTAAGCGCGCCCAGACCTGAATGTAATGTGAGTGAGGGCCGTCAGGGCAGACGGGAGGGGGGACAAGCGTGCTTTGGCCCGGTTCAAGGCAACTGTACATAGTGTGAGTACGGCCTTAGTGTGAAAAGATGCAACCAATAAAGAACTTTTAACTCCCAGTAGCACCGCAATCACACTAAAGCAGCCACAGCACTCCAAAACAAATACAAATCACTACAAACCGTCGAAAGTTCCCACCACCTCACTAGGGCCAATCACACCCACGAAGGAGACCCAGCGGCTGCCCGTAAACTAAAAGAGAATAACAAAACAGACAAAAAAAAAGGAATTACAATGGTATTTGCATACAACAAACAACCAACAGGGCCTTTCACCAAAATAAACAAAATGTAGTAACAATAGTCATGCTAGTCCTGTAACACACAAACCACTTGATAAATATTTGTAAATATTATATCTGCATTAAAATTGCTTTGATGAAATTCAAATACCTTACATAACTGGACCTAACAGAAAGGAATTAAAAACCAACCCAGAGATTATTCTTTAAGAAAACATATAAACCAAACTTAACAGTTTGTCCAGTGGCTAGCAGTATACGTTGGCGGACTTGAAACACAGAGGAGTGTACTGTGACGACGGGGTTTGAGTCCGGCGAAAAATGGTTCTAGAAAGCAGATAAGACAAAAACAAAAGCCAAAAAAAAAAACTGAAAACGTGGTAAAAATCAGGCGAGGGCTTTTCTTTTTCTGGATTTCTTTTGAAAACACTATTGGTTGGGTTTAGGGAAAGGGGTGAGTGGGAGTATCAGTCGGTGTGGGAGTATCAGTCGGTTGGTCAGTCAGTCAGTCGACAGCGGCCTCTGCTGGATTTACGTGAGAACAGCAGGTGCGAATGGCACTTGCGAGAGAAATTTGAAATTTTAAAAAGCGTACACAGCGGCCTCTGGTGGATTCACGAAAACAAAAACAGCAAAAAATAATAATAAAAATACGTACCTCCTGGAACATATTTGATGCTCCCCAGAAACGTATATAGGGCTACATTTTCAAAATGAGCCTGGCTTGCATCAAAAGCTACTTGTCAGCTGAAAAACTAATCACTTACACACCAACATACAAGCATGCTATAGAGCTGAACAGTCTAGTGGCTTTACTTTATATCCAAAGAAAAGACAGATATCCAAATATGACTCTTCAAGTTGTAAACTTGTTTTTGAAAGGACATATTTTAGAGCAGTAATCCGTTTTTATCCAAGGTTATTATACCATCAGAATCTTATACTGGCTCATGCCTAGTGATGATAGTGCTCAAAATAAACAAGCAATGTTAGTAATCTGTAAAGAACATATTGGGTCATTTTCTCTGAGTGGAACATTATTCATAGGTAATCCTCTGTGTTTACTTACTGTATTAGCAATGAGCTGAGTTCAGGAAGAGAAGCAGAAAATCCCACTTGGACACTCTGCTGTTCTGCATTGGGACAGTGGTGGAGCAAACAGCTGAGTCGTTCCGGCTCAAGTCTCACAGGATATACTGAGTTGCGGCTCCCACTGCAACACACTGAGGACGTTCCTGCAGCTGTGTACAAACTCTGCCAGTTTGCATCAACCTCATAAATTTAATTACAACATAATATTGCAAACAGTTCCCCCACCCTAAAAAAATAGATATACAGTGCTCAACATATATGAGCACACCCCTCACAAATATCTCATTTAAATAATATTTTCTATAGGAAGCTTTACAATATTATATCTGTGCATATATATATATATATATATATATATATATATATATATATATCAGTTCTGTATGGTTCTCAAATCTGATTGGCTGATAGCCACGCAATACTCTCATAATACCAGCACTTGTACAGCCTCTTCACCTTTGTGTATTACTCCACCCACATAGAGTGACAGCAGATCAATTAGCTCACTACAGTTTGACAAATGTTGCAGCTGTTGGATAACAATGTACTTTGAGGCTTTTTCAGACAAGAATGCAGTTGTTTATATTGCAACTATGCAGTTTATTTATAAGGATAGAGCTTATTTTATATATTTATAATATAAAACATTCAGAGATTATTGGGTAAGCAGGCCATCAGCTTGTCATACTGAAAAGAGCAAAGACGGTTGACGTTCCGTAGCAAGTCCTTATGGCATAATAAGTTCCACATAATAAGTTCTAGGGAAGAAAAACTAAGCGTAAATTTCAAACTACAGCTGATCAAATCATTATAAAACAGGTAAGTGACATTATAAGTCAATCTCTCTCTTTTGTATGTTGTAGTGTTGTATTTATACCATAGCAATCTGCTAGTGTTTGCTTTGCTTTGGCTTTTTTGGGGGTTAATTATTGTGATATCCCGATTGCAACAGAGAAATACTAGTCTCTAAATCACTGATCATCAAATGGCGGCCCGCGGGCCAAATCCGGCCCGCTAAGATGTTCAATCCGGCCCGCGACTGGATTCCAAAATTGTGAGGATCAAACAGAAAATAGTGGTCCACACTATTAAAGCTACTAAAAATAACAACAACTGAATCTCTTGTCAGAATAACCACCATTTATGACTATATTTAGGCTACAATTCGAAATGAGGACAGACTCAGACAGACCATGCGGCGTTAAGCGTTTATTGTTTCAAACAGGTTTTAGCGTAAGACCGGGTGGGATGTAGGCAGAGTGCGCGCGGCATGTGTGTGATGAAGAGCAAGCAGGGATGCGGTGGAGAGGGGTGCGCGATGTATTTGAGGAGCGGGAGGGAGTCGCGCGATTTCTGGAAGATTATCATTAGTTTGCGGGCATCCGGGAATCTCTATGCATTTTAAGAGACTCACAGAACTTCCGTGAGACTTAGGATGTCTGCCTCAGAACTAAAAAAAGGAGGAAAAACTATGTGGCACAACTTAAAATAGCATGGCAAATAAATAACCTGGTACCAGGTCACAAATAATGTCTGCACATCAAATAAAACGTTAAGTGGGCTTGAATTCAAATCTTAATGCTAAAACGGGCTACTCACAGTGCTTAATCAATGGCTAAAGTTATATTTCCCCTTGTTAACTTAGCCTAATTGAGTTGAGGCAAAATATCTATCACTCCTAGTGGTTGACTGTGGTATAGGTGATGGGAGATTGAATCAAATGCCTTCAGTTTAGTAATGAAATTAAAAAAGTATAAACATTAAACATAATGTTAAGCCAAGATGAGATTTTTATTTGATTTTCTTCTTGAGGGTCCGGCCCCCAAAGAGACTGTCTGGTAAAACTCCGGCCCTTCTTACAAATATAGTTGATGACCCCTGCTCTAAATAATAGGATTGAAACAAGTACTTGTTATGTATGAGGGTGTGTACACAAAGATAAAGTTCCAGAAGCAGCTTTTATTAAGAATGGTCAAACAGGCAGGGGTCAGACAGGTGCAAATATAAGCATCAGGTGTAATAAAAACAGGAATCAAACAAACAAGTAACAGGTTGAGGCAGGCAGCAAACAATCATAACACAAGAAACAGTCCAGTCAAAACCAAACAAGAGGAGAGATACAGAACACCTAGAAATGCACTTAACATTAACAAGACTCCGCAGTGACTGAGGCGCCTTTATGAGGGTGTAAACTGGCTGCAGGTGTCTGCGTTATCACAATCAAGTTCATTAGAGTCAGGTGTGTGGTGCAAATAATTCTGGGGTATGAAGTCCGGGTGAGTGACAGTTGTGTGGTGTATTCTGTCTTCTAGTGTGTCTGATGGGCACTCTTGCTGGTGACTGTGACAATACTAGTACCTTTAAAAATGTACTTTAGTACCTTGAATAAGCATTTTAATCTTTAAGGCCGTGCACACAAACGTTTTTTTGCTTGCATTTTCCGTCAACGTTTAACGTCACGTGACGAAATAAAGGGCGCTAAGGTGATCGTGCACACCAACGCACAAAACGGCAGGCGCAAAAGCATCATTATAAAAAAAAACACCTCTTGCTCATTTTTTTTAGTTTTGAAGCGTCACTTTATAACCTTCTCCATCAATCAGATTGGCACTTTTGTTCACATGCACGGAGCTGCTGAAGTTACAGTAAACAGCATTTAGAGGCACTCAAGCTCAAAACAGTCAATGCGAGCGTACACTGAAGATACCCAGAGACGAATTGAATGTGGAGCTGCTTATTGCACTGCTGAACAGTAATAATTTCTTCATAGAGCTGGAGCTGCTACTTGATCCAATCATAACAACAAGCGTGTCAACTTTGTCTTCTTTTGTGTTACAAGCGGGTGTCAGAAGCTTAAAGTTGTGTAGCGCCATCTAATGTCAAGAAGTGATTTTGCATACTCTTCTGCTCGACGCCTGTGAAAATCGCGTGGGTTTGAATCTGGAAAAACGTCTTGAAAAAGCCTGATAATAAATGCAAACGAAAAGCATCCCGGTGTGTACAAGCCTTTAGGCAGAGTCAAAATTACATATTTTTGTCACAGTTGGTGTAGGGGAAAAGAGCAAGGACTCAATTGCGAGAAATAATATGGGGTTTTATTTATAACAAAATTAAATTAAAGACAAAACAGCAAAATAAATTCCCCTGAGGGGGAAAACATTAAAAAAACAAATAAACAATCAAAACAAAATGGACAGGGCAGGCTGGCAGGGATCTTGATCTGGACTGGAGGACAGGACAAGGCAGGAAGCGATGTACAATGATGACGAACTGGCACAGGACAGCAGACATGAGGAGATTATAAGCAGAAGTAAATTAACACAAACAGGTGAACCTAATAATCTAATAATGGGTTAACAAGGAGGCTGGGACTAGACGATAGACGGGAGAGCACATGACACAAAGAGACAACACAAGCCATGGGCTCACATAAAACGAGACCAGAACACGCAGCCAATGAAAGATCTCATTAACTGTATGTTCATATGACAACACAAACACATGGTGCATGTAAACATGCAGCACATGCTAAACACAACACTAACAGAAGACTGAACACAAGACACGAGCACACAATAGATGAAACATCTTACCGTGCGCTCACACATAAGCAATGTGCATGTTTCATCTCAGCGCCAACCGAAACCAAAACCAACCAGACTAAAATGCTGAGAATGAAACAACGCGATGCCGACAGAACAAAACACAAACACGAGTACGAGAGCATGCGCGTCTCAAGCGCGCACAGGCCATACCCGTCTGCATCAAGCCTAGTTTATACTCGACGCGTCCGCTAGTTCGCTTGAGTGCGCGCGGCGAATGTGACATCATCTCGGTGTTAGCGGAAGTTCACTTTGAGGGCGCGCGGCATGATTTCGGCTGTCACTGTGCACAGCATTTTTTGAGAACCGAACGAAGTGTGCGCGGCGCCGCGTTTGATTTGACTTGAATATGAATCACTTTGAAGAGATTCTGTCTGAAACAGTACGACTGTATACATTTCTTTATATATATTGTTATAGAGATAACCTGATGAACAATAATTCTTGGCTAGAAATAGCAACAGCCGCAGGAAAGGAGGAAAGTTTATGTTAAAAGGTTTGGAAAAAAGCCAAAAGAGGCCATGGCAAAGTGGAGACCCATGTACACAGTTAAAGAAATATGTTTGTCCACCAGTCATAGGTTTTACACTGATGTATATATTACAATTTTGAATTTAAAACAATTTAATAGCTACAAAACTACAATGAACAAATTATTGCTTTGAAAACTGGAAAGGAATATTTGAACCTTTCGGTTTACACTGATAGCCTGTTTTTCTAGGCTTTATTGGTGATAATGGTCAGTAATGTTGGACCATTATTACCCTTTTAGCATAAGTATAGGACAGAAACTAGCCAGACAGTAATGTGTGAATTGTGGAGCAGGCTAAATCTAAAAATCTAAATCTATTTTTTAGTAAGTGTGCTTTTTTTTTTGCTTTTATTCTTGCCATAATAAAGAATATATTTTTAGAGCAACCCATGTTCAGTTGTCATTAATATTTTAATAAATTGTAATAGGTAAAACTGTCCGAGATATGAACAAAAGCAAGTGATGCATCAAATTTGATTTAAAAAAATCTTGAATTGCTATAAAGATCCTTATAATCATTAAAATAATGTATAAAAACAATACAAATAATTAGTTAAAAAAATTGTGAATGATATTAATGACATGACGTAGTTCCGGAAACTTCCTACTTCTGTGTTTATGTCTGAATTTACGGTCAGTTACTTTTGACTGCCCCTGTTGTTTTAAAGAATATCACAACAGCAAACGCGGCAAGTATAAAAGCCTCGTCCGTGTCGCGAAGTGCGGGTGCAGTCAGAGGAGGCGCGCGTTGCGGCGCCAGGCGAAAGTATAATGCCCCATTCAACCATGGCTTCAGCGTCAACGCTTGACAGAGGGCGTGTCTGAAGCTGAGTCTGACGCGATCGTCATAGCAGTGTCAGCCAATGAAATTGGTCAGCAATAGGCCACTGTCTGAGCTGGTGCATTTGCATACAGCGATCTTATTGGCTGACGCTTCCGTCTGCGCTTGAAAAGTTGAGCAAGTCCCAATTTTTGCAGCGAGCAACGCCACTGAAGCAGCGCCGACGGATCCACAATGCAGTTCGGCAATGCCTGACGTCACCCATTCAAAGTGAATGGGAAGCGTTGAAGCTGACGCCCCATGTGAATGGGGTGTAACTCCAGCTTCAAGCAGGAGCGTGCACGGTCTGCACGCACTCACGACGGCGCACACACAGAGACACACACAATGACAGAACACAAGTGCCCGACCCGAGAAAACTCGGGCCAAGCACAACAGGGCATGGACAAGACAGAGCTAGTGTCCGGACTCTGCCACCAAAACAAGAATTTACAAGACCAGAGTGGCAGAACCCTGACAATTTTATCTTACACACTTAGAAATAAAAGAACAAATGCTGTCACTGGGGCGATACCTTTATAAAAAGTACATTACAGTTGCACATTAATACCTTTAAGGTACACTTATGTACCTTTAAGGTTTACTTTTGTACCTTTAAGGTACACATTTGTACTTTTTAGGTATTATTATGTACCTTTAAGGACAAGAAAGCACATTTTGAAAAGCTATTACCTCAGTGACAGATTTGTGTACCTTTAATTCTGAGAGTGTCGTGCTGTCAGATTTAATGATTCATTAGTTACTGATTTTAAATTATTCCATTATGTTTACTTGTTGACATGACTACTAATAGTTATTGATAGTTTTGATAGGCCTGACAGACCATATTAGACTGTGTCAAGTTTGACACCTAGTATATTTGTGGTCAGTAGCCTACCATTGATAATATTTGTAGTCCATTTTAGAAAGGCCAGGAGTTCTTTAAAATTCATCCTTGGAAGAAAACAAGTCAAACAGGTCAGAACATTGATCTATATGCTGTGAAAAGTTGTTTTTAATGCACCAACAGATTTTCATTGCTAAATGCCCTCACGTAAACCTCCAGACGCAAGTTCAGGGAAGTTAGACTGCAGTTCAACTCCTTCAGTCTTTTTGATATCTTTTATGTGGTCGTTGTTGACTCCTTCGCTGTAGGAGCAACACCACTAGATATTGAATAGGTTTTATTAGAGAAGTTCTGCTAGTGCGACTCATAAATCATTGTCTTCTGTTGACAGTCTTGTAGAAGACTTAGGAAAGAGCACTTAGCTCTGGGCTTTCTCACAATAAGACACTAAGAAATACCACTGCACTTACTGTCATATAAAATACAGACCTGTCCACATTCATTGCATTCAGTGTATTTATTAAAGGGTTTCTCAAAGTCTTAATTTAAAAGTTCTAATCTGAGTTTTCATCAATGTCAAAGGTCCGGTAAACATTGGATACAATAAAAATAGTTGTTCCCACTTTATATTAAGTGGCCTCAACAAATAATGTACTTACACTGAAATAAATAATTTGTTACAATGTAATTATTGTATAAATACATAGTTTTTTCCTCTGTAATTAATTTTTACTAACTACATTTGTAATTTTTAACCACCCCTTAAACCTACTCATCCCATCAAACCTGTCCCTAACAATGCCCATATCTCACCTCAAGAGCACCAGAAGTGTTCTGCAATACATTATGAACACAGCAAGTGCAAGTACAGAATTTATTTTTCGATGCAAGTAGGCCACCTAATATAAAGAGGAACCAAATTGTTTTCAATAAACATGAACATACACAAGTCAAGTATTTGTTTTTGTTTTAAGTGAATTTTGCCTTTAAATTTCATGTGATCCAGATGTTCATTTCTTCTTGTCGGCTTAGTCCCTTTATTAATCCGGGGTCGCCACAGCAGAATGAACCTCCAACTTATCCAGCACGATTTTTACGCAGCGGATGTCCTTTCAGCCGCAACCCATCTCTGGGAAAGTGATCCAGATGTTGCTAAGTTTATTTCAGTTTGTTCATGTACTTTCAATTTAAACTGAATATTGAATAGGGGGTAGGGCCTACTTTTAGTGCATAATCCCCTTGTAGTAAACAGTAATGAAGGATAAAAGGGGTGTGGTTAAGAATATTGTTGCTGAAGCATCAAACTGATGTCAACAGAGAAGCACCGCCATTCCAAGAGTGGAAGCAAAACGTCAGAATTGCTTTTTAAGTAGATTATATTGCATAGATTAATTGTTCACCTAAAGAATTTGTAAATTTAGATTTCAAAAGAACTTAAAAAATTTATTAATAAGAGCAAAAGTGGCAAAATGGCAATTAACTATTAGTTTATGTGACAGCAGTTTTTATGAACAAAACACAACCATAGGTAGGTCAAAAGTAATACAGGATAGTTTCATTGGAAAAAGTGGCAATGTTTGTATTTTTTATGAGCTGCCTATACACTTAGGGCTTATTCACACTATGCTATCCGAATCGTGCCCAGGCCCGTTTCCAGGATCGTTTGAGAAGTAGGAGTGCTCTGAATCGGGCTCAGGCACGGTTTACTTGGACGGCCCTGGCCCAGTTGGATCAGGTGGGCCTGAGCGCGATTCACTTGGGCTCAGGCGCTGTACGCTTACAGTGTGAGAGCCCGAAACTGAAAGCGAGACGTGACTTTTAAGGGACTGTTTCATATGGATTATTTAATCATTCGTACTGTTTATTGAACGCAAACTGTCGTAGATTATTAAAGACGCAAATCCTTCACTGCACGCCAGCTGCGCCTTTAGCAAACCTCCTAATTCCTGCAGTACGAGGACTGTTTATGAGCGTCAAAATCTGTTTGGCGAAATATTAGACTGCATGTCACCGCATGTCAAACGACTTAAACAATATAACTAAAGAAATCTCCACTGTGCTAAGCGAGAGCGCTTACTGAACAGCGCATCATCGATTATGTAAGCGCACCCAGGCCCGAATGTAATGTGAGTGCGGGCCGTCGGGGGAGACGGTAGGGGCGACAAGCGTGCTTTGGCCCAGTTCAAGGCAACTGTACATAGTGTGAGTACGGCCTTAGTGGCAGCTGTCTCATTACAAATCAAAGTTTTCTGCAGTTTCGTGGTTATTTCTGTCCAATTCTGAAAACTCTATTTTCTTTGTCAACTTATCTTCTCTGAAAGCAAACATCTTCAGCCATTCAAACTGTCACAGTCGTGAAGAATGTCACCTGGTTATGGCAAACGTCATAAGCTGGCTGGATGTCATGACAACAATGTCAAACAGGAAAACTTTCAACCCAGGCTCATTTTGAAAATGTACCTCTATATTCATTTCCTAAGAGCACCAAATACATCCCAGGAGCTACGTTTTTTGCAGTTTTTGTTTTCGCGAATCCACTAGAGGCCACTATGTATGCTTTTTCAGATATCAAATTTCTCTCGCAAAGTGCCATTCACGGCTGCTCTTCCCGCATAAATCCATCAGAGACTGACCAACCCTCCTCCTTGCCTTAACCCAACCGATAGTGTTTTCAAAAGCACCGATTGACCCGCCCACCCACTTCCCTAAACACAACCAACAGTTTTAAAAAGCAATCCAGAAAAAAAAAGCTCTTGTCTGATTTTTACCACATTTTCATATTTTACCACTTTCTCACCCTGTTATTTACTTGTTTATTTTATTTTTTGGTTTCTGCTTTTGTCTTACCTGCTTTCTGGTTCCGTCTTCACTCAAACCATGTCGTTGTGGTCAACTCCCCTCTCTCAAATCTGTCGATGTATGCAGTGAGAAACTGGACAAACTGGTAACAGCAGGAAAGCCATCCATTCAGTTGGTAGGTGCAAAAAGGAAAGGCGTCATACCGCCCCGTAGTGTTTGTTTTAAAGACGAAATGCAGCCATGCGTTCTTCTGGCTACATAATTTGTGATCTCTATAAATGTATATAGGGCTATGTTTTCAGAATGAGCCTACATTGAAAACTTTAAATATCGGCTTCAGTTTCATTTAGGACCATCACTGAAACCTGATGAAAAAAAGTAAAAAAAAAACTAACACATTTACAAGTTTAACACAAGTTTATTAAAGTAATAAATCCACACTTTTAATCTCTTAAACACAATTATTGTCCTTGAAAAATGAAATGGATGTGGACCTTAAGTTCAGTCTTTTGAGAAGCTGAAGTCATGCTCTTTACATTTTACACTTATACATATGACACTTAGGCCCAATCCCAATTCTACCCCTTATGCTGAGTTCAGAATGTAGGATTTTCAAAGTAGTCGTATCACAGATGTTTTCACATTGCATGACTATCTGGGCTAGTGTTCTGTCGACGCTGTGTTCACACTGTAGGATGGATCGGCGACAGGAGAGTTCATACTGCATGACTTTAAAATAGGAAGAATCAAAGACAACTTCGTCCAAACTACGTCTCACAGCCAAACAAATGCGAGAAGTGACATGGAAACAACGTGAGGACACGTAAAATGTATCACGTAATATATCTTTCGTTACTAACTAGATGGAAAAAGAAGGCTTTAACTTTAGAAACTTGTGTTGCTCACCTGGCTTTTGAAGAAAATTAACAATCTCTCCTCAACTTACTTTTCGACCTGATTGTAATATTGATCAGATGATATGTCAAACAGACACAGTGCTCGTGCCAATTTTTCACATGTTTTTCCTCCATTTCTTGGGTCCAAATCAACTAAAAATTAATGCTTTTAGCTTCTCCCCCAGCCTCCTGCTGGCCTGCAGGTAACCATGCTAGTGAATGCTGCTCTCTCATTGGCTGTAGGTGATAGTGGATGTTATTTTCAGTCAGAACACATTCACACAGCATGATTTGCATCGGCGACAGCCCCAGATATTTAGCATGCCAAATATTTCACAGGCATTGGCGACTCATTGGCTCATAACGCATCCTTGATAGTTCATACTGTGTGATTGTCACTCCTGAGCACGAGCACTGATTTTTGCCTGTGATTTCAGGCATTTGTCTGCGATTTCTCAAAACCTGTCGTCGAGTCAAAAATCAGGGCTAAAATCATGCAGTCTGAACTCACCATTAGCCCTTCCCCTTACCTGTGCGTTCATGTGAAAGGGTAGGGGTATCCCAATACTTTTTATCTTAAAGGTGTAGGGCTAAGGGGAAGGGCTAGATAGCCCTTGAAACTGAGATTTTCCCGGACCACACTCAAAACCAAGGGGTAAGAAAATTTCCCTGAATACACAAGCTACGACAGCATGGCTGCACATGGAAGTCAGGAGATGCACAAATTAGTATTCTTAAGTCATCATTATGAATTTTTACAACAGACAAGCATATGTTTTAAAACATTCATAACGGTGTTCGTGTTTTACCATCATGCTTTAAAAAAAATGTAAAATAAAAACCTCTAAATCTATAATCCATAATAATAATTTCTGTATAGCAGTCCCACAACATATTGTCACATCTGACACTCGAATACACTTTTCGAACACCTTTTTCGAATTCATGTTTTTGTGTGTTTACATAGATGAATATGCAACACAGGCTCATTTTGAAAATGTCCCCTTATATACATGTCTGGAGATCGTGAATTATGTAGCCAGAAGTATATATGGCAGCATTTCATTTTTCAAGTGAACGCTACAATGGGGTATGACACCAGCTGACCGCTTATCCTTTGTATAGACGGCTTTCCAGCTGTTACCAGTTTGTCCAGTAGTTCACCATGTATGTCCGTAGACTTGAGATGCAAAGAGGAGTTGACCACGATGATGGGGTTTGAGGTTTGAGGAACAGTTCTACCAGAAAGACTTTTCAGGAGGCAGATAAACATTTCCAAAGTCCTTTGGCGTAAGTCTTGTCTATGGTACGGAACTCTGGATGAGCTGGCAGATCCTGCCTGAAGATGAAGGCAGGGCGAAGCCAACCCCCTGAGTGGAGACAAGGCCAACCTGGTGGTGGTGGTGGGGAGGATGGAGGGAAACTGCCGCATCGTCACCTGAGTACAGCGAAACAGATTGTTTAGATGGGCTTATATATAGCTTGCATGGCTGTTATAGGCTGACGAGATAATTATTATGAATGACGTGACATCTCAGTCTTCCTGGCAGAACTATCGCTAAAGCCTTTATTTCCAGAAAACGAGTAACACAAAAGCAGAAGCCAAAAAATGAAATAAACAAGTAGATAACAATGTGAGAATGTGATAAAAATCAAACAAGGGCTTTTCTTTTTCTGAATTTTTACCTTTGTCTGTTGGGTTTAGGGAAGTGTGTGGGCGGGTCAATCTGTGTTTTATAAAATACTATAAGTTGGGTTTAGGGAAGGAAGAGGGTGAGCCAGTCAATAGGTCAGTCAGTCATTCAGTCAGTCAAACAGTCAGTCGACAGCAGGCTCTAGTGGATTTACAAGAGAACAGCAGGTGCGAATGGCACTTGAGAGAGAAATTTGAGATCTCAAAAAGCATACACAGTAGCCTCTCGTGGATTCATGAAAACTAAAACTGCAAAAAAAAAAAAAACTCCTGTGATGTATTTAAAGGCTTCCAGAAATGTATATAGAGGTACGTTTTAAGAATGAGCCTGGGTTGTGAATATGACCACAGTATAAATGCACAATACAGTTATGAGCTTATTGCCACATTATATTTTTTTACGATTACATGATATATGCCTTCAGTGATTTCTTGAAGAGAAATAAAAAAAAATAACAAAAGTGGAGTAACTACAGCAGTCTCCATTGTCGATGTCACGTGAAGCAAGAGATGACACATGATGATGTGTGCAAGTGTTGTAGTACTGCCCATTTCTTAGGGGTACATTTTAAAGCCCTTCCCCTTCACACTCTGTTTCAAGGGCCACAAATAGAATTGGGATTGGGCTTTATAGTCTGTGCAGGTGTTGATTATCATTTTTCTTTAGTCGCAGTATCTAATAAAAGTTTAATCGAGGAGAAAAACTTTTAAATATTTAGAGCAATCAGAGGTCAGCTTTCGCTCAAAGATCAGGATATATGGAAGCTGCCAAAAGAGCATTGATTAGAAATACGACTCTAGTGACCCCGACTTCACCTAAAAACAGCAAAACGCTCCCATAAAACAAACAGAAGATCTCCTCTGAGAACAATATGAGTGAGGCAGAAAGCTGAGACAGCTTAAAAATATCATAGCAGCACTTTTCCGCTCTGCAGCGCTTCACTACATTCTCAGGAACACACTGATAAACTCTGTAAATTGCATTAGTAGTAACATACGCTTGCCAGTACTCTCCAGGTGGAGGTTTTCAGCGGGGAAGTGTTTCTGTTTTGGTTCTTGGGGTTAATAAATTCAACCCGCTTTAAAACCCACCGATGACACTTAACTATGATGGACGTGCTTGTTGTTGTGCAGCAGTTCACCTCACAGAAGCTGAAATGAGTCGTGCGGTGCGGAGGTCCCTCCTGAATAGACACCTGAGTTATTGATTCATTCGCAGGCTGGATGATATATGGGAGTCTGTGATTATCCTGCTCAAGGGCAGACCATTTTGGGAAAGTGAAGTAAAGGAGAAAAAGACTGTTCTGATTGAGTTACTTAAGTTATCATTATAAATAGTATGCAGAACCTGACATTATTGTGCCTTTTTAAGGTTAAAGGTCCTGTGAACTGCTTTAAAATCTGCACTTATATTCAGCGTTTGACATGATAAGAAATAAGAGGGTGTGACATAGTTTAGCTCCTCCCCTTTAAACAAAAACAGCCAGTAGTGTTTTGTTTTTATCATCGCTCTGCCAGTGAGAGCGGCTGAGCTCAAGCGCTTCAAATGTGAAGTGTCTTGAAGGGGGCGGGGCTTGTCAGATGCTGGCGAGGATTTGATTGGTCGCGATATGGTGAGAAACTATTTACATCTAAACTTTTAGATGTTAGTCTCAGTGTTGTTAGGGTTTAGGACATCTACAGGCTAAAGCTGCGGTCACACTAGAGTTTGAGCTTGCGAAATTCTGAGGCGCTGTGAAAAGGGGCGGGATTAAACAAGATGATTAGACATTAAAAAAAGCGAGTGATTGCTCCATGTTTTACATTTCTGTTCAGAGAGGTCATGTTTTGATCCTGGATTGGTCTCACGCAGTCAAGTGATGCGATTTTGCAGGTCAGAGTTCACCAAGCTTGAACTTTGCACCGCAGCGAAATGCGAAACTTGACGCATGACCCTGCGTTTCCGGTTTGACGCATTCGCATGTGTATGAATGGAAGTCTATGGGGAGAAAAGTGGAGTGTGACCGCAGCTTAAAGCGCACAAAAACAGTGACGAAATTCGTGTTTAGGAGTACAACATGTAAAGGTAGTGTAAGGTAGTCCGCCTAAATGGGGCAGCGTTTTTATTTCGGTCATGCTCTAATGAATGGAATGGGCAAAGAAATAAAACAATTTGAGTCAGAAATTTGACACTTAAAAAAAAATTGACCCACAGTTGAGTCTAAACATTTGCAGCCATGTTTACTCTGCTTGTATTATTTTAAAAGGTACATGAATCTATATGTGTTGTCAATCAGCTTTATTAAGTGTAGTTTCACAAACAAATTTCGAGAGGAACGCGTGATATGATTGACCGCAGCTGGTCTCTCATCTACAATCATTTGTTAGCCAATCAGATTAATCCAAACTCACTATAAGTGCCTAGGAAAAAATCACTCCCTTATCTTCATTTTTGAAGAAACCCTCCATCCACCCCTTCTTCCCCCTATTTTTCTTCCTTTACCATGGGGAGCTCTCGAGAACCACCTGATCTCGTACTCCCCTTATATGCTCCGTCGACCAGGCTGGAACCCTGGGCTCAACTATCTCCGAGCTCAGGGTTCTCTCCCGGGACAGCATGCCAAACCAGCTAACATTTGTCAAACAATATCTAAGTGCTAACTCTTGAAATGGTATCATGCGAAATTGCGCAAGTTGAGAATAATGTTTTTGAACTGCTTCTCTTGGGTGAGCAGATCACTGTCTTCCTCGATTAAACTTGAAGAATCCCGATGTTACCTTTAACATGAATCTTAATGAATCTCACCACTGAGGCATTATACACCTTATTGAAGCGACATTAAAATGTTATTAAGTTTGAAAGGCCACTGGAGAATAAAATGTCATTTCAGCCCTTGGGCAAAATCAAAATAAGCTTGATAGACACGTCTTGATTTAGTCTTATAAGTGATAAGCAGCAAATTATATTGTGGAATGTGGCGCTGTTGTCTCAGCAAGAAGGCTGGTTCGAGCCTCGACTGGGTCAGTTGGCATTTGTGTGTGGATTTTGCATGTTCTTCCCTTGTTCGCGTGGGTTTCCTCCGGGTACTCCGGTTTCCCCCACAAGTCCAAAGACATGTGGTATAGGTAAACTGGGTAAGCTAAAATTGTCTGTAGTGTATGTGTGTGAATTAGTGTGTATGGATGTTTCCCATTGACACTACGTCACAGTAGCGTTCATTTTACACACAAAATGCCGCCATATGTATCCCCAGGCACATACATGGTTACGTTTTATCTGCTTTATCCATGTTTTGCCTGAGTTTTTGCCTGAGTTGTTGTATTTACACTGCTTGTAAATACAACAACTTTTTTATTTATTTTTTTTTTTTTATTAGAATATGCAAAAAGGTACACAAATTGGGATCATACAAAATAAAACATAAAAAACAACAATGAAAAACAAAACAACAACAACAACAACAATACAGTCAGGTACTGGTGCGTGCGTGCGTGCGTGCGTGCGTGCGTGTGTGTGTGTGCATGTAAAGGTAACATGGTGGACAGGTCAGAGTACATGCATAAGGGTCAATAACAGTCAATAAATGAAGCAAGTGTCATAGATATAAATAAACAAATAGAAAGAAACCAGTCAGTGGTAGAGAGTGACACTGCTAGTAATGTATGATAGTAATGATGACAGTAAAGAGAAAGGACAACAGTAATAACTGACAATAACAATAACAATAAATCACAAGTACTACACCAACTGCTACTACAGAAAGTTACAAATATTACAACTATTATTGCAGCTGCTACTACAGCCACAACAACTATTACTACTACGTCTACAACTACTGATACTACTACAACATCTACTACAACTGATACTACTACAACATCTACTACAACTGATACTACTACAACAACGTTTCCTACTACTACAGTAATCACTAGTACTACAACATCTACATCAACAACATCTACTACCTCTGATACTACTACACAGACTACTACTACTACTACACCAACACCTTTACTACTTCTGGTACCACTACACCAACGACATCTACACAGTAAAATCAACAGTGTAAAAAATGCAGTGTTAAATGTCAATAACTCCAAAAATGTTGAATTAACAATATACAGTGTTAACGACTGCACATTGACAGTGTGGTTGCACAGTGCAATATGATGTGATTTTCCTTTAACACTACAAGTGCAAAAGATTGCGACATACACCACACTGTCAGAAAAAAGGGTACGGTTGGGGTACATTTGTGAACACTTAGGGTACAAATGGTGAAGTTGTACCTTCAATGGTTCAAAGTAGCACCTTAAGATTACTTTAAGGGTAAAAAAATATGTTCCCAACTGTCAAAGGGTCCATGTTTGGGCCATTTATTTATTAATAAATAAAACAATTATAAAACGTAACAAAATAACACTGCCAAAATACAACTGGGAACAAATAATAGATTTAAAAGACCAAAAACTGGCCGTTAGATATACACAAGATGTATTAAATATCATGTTTTAACCACAATGGGGAGATTGAATCCAGCGGCATATCCGAGATGAACTAGCCGAAGTAAAGCTGCTGTCGGCGGGGGAGAGTCCGCATTCACTGAAGCACATCTTCAAAGACGTGCTATCTTTGTAAATAAACTGCCTATTCGAGTTTGAAACAACTACATTCTCGCCTGAAATACTCTTAAAACTACATTTTGTGACACAATGGATGAGATTTTTTGCGGGTCTGGAGCGGGATATTATCCATTAACTTTCGCTTAGCACTAGCAGCCAGCAAATTTGAATTCGTGTCGTCCAATAGGATTTTTGCCTGCGCTGTGCATTCATAATAAATGAACGCTGTGCGACGGTTATTCTCCCTTAACCTAGCTGTTTGACTGCTGTACTGACGTTCCCGACGGAAGATCTTCTTGTAGGACTCGAAGAAGCTGGAATACGCTCGTGAAGACGAAGCAGAGACATTTGCAGGTAAATTTAATGTTAAATAACTTATTGTGAATATCCATTGGGTCATATTCAATTCATGTTTAACGTTACTTTGCATTGTGTGTGTAGTTAAGCCTATCGTTGAGTTACCTTGCGCGTGAGGGCACCATTTTGTAGGGTTAGCCAGAAATGAAGATATGATTTTTTTCACACATGACCGTGAGACAGCGGTGAAACGTCCAGAGAAACAGTTCAAACACATTTCGTTTTGTTTGGATAATGTTAAGCTCACTCGGCCACTGTATTAGTTGCATATTTATAAATTCGGAATTTCCTCAATGTTGGTAAGCTAACGTTTATGCTAACGTTCATGTTCACTCCAGACAGGAGTGAACACCTGTCCCTTTTATGTCTGAAACAATATTACGTTCGTTTATGCATATTACCCAACCAATGTTGAGTTATACCAGTTTTATTTTGCAACGTTACATATTTAAATTGTACGTAACGGTATAAACGCATGTCCAAGAGAGTCCTAATCATCTGTCTTGTCAGATCCAGGTGCAGGTCATTTATCAAACCTTTGAGTTGCATATTTAAAAGTTTTTAGTGTTTTCCTCAAGCTCACACAGATCATGATTTTTTTTTCTTTCAGAAAATGAAGTGGACGAGGAAGCAATAGAGTGTAATAACGTAAGTAAAATCATTCATTACATTCAGTATTTTGACTTTCACCACTGAATTCATTGTGTAGTCTTAAATTTAATCTCTTTTTTCCATAAAACTGTTAGGTGAAGTGTTTTAAAGTTGAATTTTTATGATTTATTATGGACTTCTATTTGATCCAATAGGTGATTGCTGCAATTGGTGAGGATCTTTTGAGGGTAATGCGAATGTCCTGCATATCCAGTACAATAAGGTTTGTGACGCTTTATTAAAAACACCCTTGTCAGTGAGATCACACATTTTAAATCAGTTGTCAATTTGAATTAAAAGTTTAATGTCAATATAAGCCAAACTATAGGATCAAATTATAATTTACAGTTATGACTATTTTTAAAAACATTTTCATTTTCAAAGCTTTGTGGTAAACATGTGCATTCAAGCTTACAACTATTTGTACAGTAATAAATAAAAGGAAATGGCAGCAAAGAATATTAGATAATGTTTTTAGTTAAAGTGAATCACTAATTTCCTTTTTGTTTATTTTCAGTCGTGGTAAACCTGACCGAGTGCATTCATCAACCATCTCCAACCAAGTCAGAGCTTCAAGGACAGCTTTACAAGTATTGTGCTAAAGGTACCTGAGCTTGATTAAGAAAAAAACATCTCCATTGGCCAAAGTCTACAAAAAGCAAGAGAAGTTTGCAGATGATCTAACAGGTATTGACATAAAACTTACATAATTATAATTTTGCTCGATCAAACCCTTCTTTCTTGGATGGGATCATTAAGTGCCTTTTTAAGCTGCATTTAGCAAGCTCAAACTCATGGACCTTATATATAAACCCTTTATGTAGATAACATTCCTCAATTAAAAATATATATATGTTATTTATAAAAATACATCAATATCTGTTATTCAGCATGTGCTAATATTTCCAGTAATTTTTTTCGTTATTTTAAAAACAGGTCCTTAATGTTATTAAATTATTTAAAAGTATTCAATTCATCTTTATTTGTATAGCGCTTATACAATGTAGATTGTGTCAAAGCAGCTTCACATGGAAGTTTATAGTAAATATTCAGTACTTCATTATTTGTTTTTATTTGATTTTATTTAGCAATAGATTCTGATTTTCGTGCAGCTCTAATTCTGCTCCCCCATATTTTTAAAGAGAAAGTGATTGCTTACAGTAATTACACTGGGAGAGTTTTGGGAACTGTTGGTTAAACACTTTGTAATACTCTGATAGATGTTATGCATTTCTGACAGATTTTGCACTGTTTAGTGACATCCTTTTTTTCTTTTCACAGTGGGATAATGATGATGCTCCATACCCAACTCTACAGATGGTAGAAAGTCCTCTGCAAAGTGTAGGAGAATAGGAGTTAAAAGGCATTATTGCATCCTTCGCTGGTTACTGTGTTTTTTAACTTGGCTTATCCACGCAACATAAAGAATGCATAGGATGAACTACAGCAACTCCCCAAGATGGAGCAACAATTTGAATTTCAACATCAGCAACAATTTAAAGATGGAGATCCAAAATTACAATCCAAACAACTCAGTGCAGCTATCAGAGAGAACTTGTACTGCTGGGTCTGCATCAAACAGCAATGTTTGGATCTTTGCATTTACTTTGGTGCATGCTTTTCAAGTCTGTGCATCAGTTTTTTTTAAGACTGTTTTAAACTATCAGCTGTAGACATTTCAATAACATTGCCCAAATCAACTGAGAAGCACAAGATGAAACAATGCTAAGAATTTTCTCTGCCCAACATCCTTGATGAGATTGACACATTCAGGGTTTTAAATTGGACTGTTGACGTGTGCATGTGTGACGGCTAATGGAGAAGAAATTACTCTTACTTAATAAAATACATTTTAAATGTCAATACTGAACTGTTTTCTGTGTTTCTGTTTTCTGTAATTCATATTTCCATGCAAATACAGTAAGAGTTGACTTTGAATGAGGTGTTATAAACCAAGACAGACGGACTTTCAGGCCCTTGAAACATACTCTGCTGATAAACTGTTTATTAGGAATGTTTAGAAATTTTAAATCAAATGTGTAATATTGTTTGGTCAAATGTGTTTTTGAGATCTAAAGTTATGAAGGGTATAAGTGACTCTTAATGAAATGTTCCAATTTACTGCTGGAAAGAGATTGCTTTGAGATTCTTGATGCTTTTAGAAAATGTAGAATGCAGTGCACTAGCAAAACTGTACTTCACGAGGTCTAGTGCTGTTTTGAAAAAATTACTTTGTTAAATTAGTAAAAATGCTCAGTGAAATGGGATGTATGTACTGATGTTGAAAAAAATGCTAGTATTAAGCTTTTTTACTGTTTCATAAAATGTTTTAAAACATTTAAGCAACTATTTTTTTTAAGTTTATGCATCTGGTATGACATTGTGAGCTTAACATTCATCCTCTGAAAAGGTGACAATGTAATTGTTTTAAATCTTTAAATGCGTTTGTGATAAAATGTTAAAGGTATAAAGTTACAGTTATCGTGCAGTTTGTACTCATGGAAAAAGATTGCTTTTTATTTTAAAATTACGTTTAAACATTCATCCTGTAAAAAATGTTGATATTTAATGTTTAATAAATGTGATAAATTAAATTTAATGTGCTGTGTATGTTCTGACAGTGCACAGAATAGTGTAAAAATTAATGTTACACTGATAGGAGTACTTTCTTGATGACACTTGTAGCGTAATAACAACACTAGTGGGTGTTAAATGGCCCTAAGTGTAAAACTTTGATAACTATAGTAAGTGTAACATTCTAAACTGTGAGTGTATTTATTCAGCACTTTAAAGTGCCAATATTACACTGCAAATTTAACACTAGCGTAATAACAACACTAGTGGGTGTTAAATGCCCCTAAGTGTAAAACTTTGACAACTATAGTAAGTGTACATTCTACACTGTGAGTGTATTTATTCAGCACTTTAAAGTGCCAATATTACACTGCAAATTTAACACTACACACGGTGTACTTTTAACACTTGATAGATTGGGACCATATATGACCTACAGTAGTGTTAAAATCAACACTTTAAGTGTTAAATTGACACTACTTATTTTACTGTGTACTACTACAGAAACTACTACAACTACTACTTCAACAATCCCAACTACAAATACAATCGTTACTACTACAATGACTACTACTACTACATCTACTACTACTACTACCACTACTACAACAACAACTACAGCAACCTGGATAATGACAATGGTAGAAATATGTGTAATAGTAACAATGAGGAGACAACGGGAGGACAAGTCAACATAATACAACAACTTTTTTTAAGTATAAAGCTTTAAAATGCTTTGTTTCTCCTATAACTAACTACTAACAAGGTGAGCTCACCAAATACTGGCCTGGCATACACAATACATAGTTTTTGATAGTTTTAATGGTTTTGACATTCAGCTTTGCATGTGTGTAAGCGCAGATCATTGTAAAAACATTGTCGCGTAAATGTGAAACTTTTTTTCAAATGCAAGGCTACATGGCTGTCGTGTAAACTTTGCCTCATTATGGAAGTCGAACAAGAAATCTTATCAATGTGAAGTCATTATTGAACATACTGTTCTTCAGGTTTTGTGGTCGTTGATTTTTTTATTACATACCACCCAGCACTATTTTATTCAACATTTAGTATTTTTAATGCATCACTGTCAATTATAAAATGCCACCCTAAACGTTCCTATCCTTTTTGAAGCGTAACCTCTGGAGACATACACCGAGTGATGAAAAGAGACATGATGCTCAGCATTTATTTCATTTATCTTGCGCCTTCTCCCAGATAGAGCAGAAAACCTGCCGTGTCTTTTTTAGCACTGAGCTGCATGTCAGTTCTCTATGACAGCATAATAGTTCAACACAGCAGGAGATCTTGAACGGGGAGAGACGACTCTTGGTTAACCCTATGATACTCTTTCTCACACTTCTCAAGCTTTACAAGTTATCTTTTTCTGTTTGTGAACTTCCCGTTTTATTTTTGATGATGGTAATGATTGGATGATTGGATTGGATTTATTTATTATTTTATTATTTTATTTTACGTATTACGATGATGATATTTGGACCCTATACCATTCATAATCCGAGATGTTTTTTCTATATTTTTATTATGATGGCACTTGATTTGTTAATTTTTATTTATTTGTTATTATAATCTTTTTATTTTTTTTTTTTACTTTTTGATAATGATAATTGGACCTTACCATTCAAAATCCGAGATAGCACTTTTTATATTTATTTATTGATGATAATAATTGGACCCTACCATTTCAAATCTGAGATGGGACTTTTTATATTTATTTATTTATTTATTTATTTATTTATTTATTTATTTATTTATTTATTTATTTATTTATTTATTTATTTATTTATTTATTTATTTTTATAATTATTTTACATTTTTGATTATGATAATTGGACCATACCATTCAAAACTGAGATGGCACTTTTTATTTATATATTTATCTGTTTATTTGTTTGTTTGTTTGTTTGTTTATTATTATTATTATTATTGTTATTATTATTTAGTATTTTTATTTTACTTTTTGATAAGATAATTGGACCATATTATTTAAAATCTAAAATTGCACTTTATTTATTTATTTATTTATTTATTTATTTATTTGTTTGTTTGTTTGTTTGTTTGTTTATCTGTTTATTTGTTTGTTTATTATTATTATTATTATTATTATTATTATTTAATTTTTTATTTTACTTTTTGATGATGATAATTGGAACCTATTATATAAAATCTAAAATGGCACTTTATTTATTTATTTATTTTATTCGTTTGTTGTTTTTTACTTTTTGATGATGATAATTAGCCCCTACTTTTCAAAATCTGAGATTGCACTTTTATATTTATTTATTTATTTGTTTGTTTATTTATGTATTTATTGCTTTTTATGATGATAATTGGACCCTTGCATTCAAAACATGAAATGGCACGTTATTTATATATTTTTATTTATTACTTTTTTATTATGATAATTGGATCTTTCCATTGAAAATATGAGATGGGACTTTATTTATTTATTTATTTATTTATTTATAATTTCTTTTATTATGAAAATTGGACCCTACCATTCTAATTTCTGAGATGACAATTTTTAAAATCAAAAACAGCCAGAACAGAAAATACAAACAGTTTTCTTTTTCAGCATGATCTGTTATTTGTTTAAACCTAGTACACCAGTGTTAATGTTATATGATTCTTATGAATCTTTCCAACATGCTCCTTTGGATTATTACCATTATCACAGTTAAAAATAGTTTTGCTGCTTACTGTAATGTAGAATGTATCCACAACGGCCACTTTATTAGGTACAACAGCTTATTATCCAACAGCTTGGTAACGCAAATTTCTAATCAGCCAATCACATGGCAGCAACTCAATGCATTTAGGCATGTAGACATGGTGAAGACGATCTGCTGCAGTTCAAACCGAGCATCAGAATGTGAGAAAAGATGATTTAAGTGACTTTTAACATGGTATGGTTGTTGGTGCCAGGCAGGCTGGTCTGAGTGTTTCAGAAACTGCTGATCTACTGGAATTTTCATGCACAACCATCTCTAGGGTTTACAAAGAATAGTCTGAAAAAGAGAAAATATCCAGTCAAAAGCCTTGTTGATGCCAGAGGTCAGAGGAGAATGGCCAGACTGGTTCAAGCTCATAGAAAGGCAATCATAACTCAAATAATCACTTGTTACAACTGAGGTATGCAGAAGAGCATCTCTGAACGCACAACACAGCCAACCTTGAGGCGGATAAGCTACAGCAGCAGAAGACCACACCAGGCCGACAAATCTGCAGCAACTGCGTGATGCTATTTTGTCAATATGGACCAAAATCTCTGAGGAATATTTCCAGTACCTTGTTGAATCTATGCCACCAATGATTAATGCAGTTCTGAAAGCAAAAGAGGTTCCAACTCGGTAGTAGTAAGGTGTACCTAATAAAGTGGCCGGTAAATGTAAGTGTATTATGTAATTATGTGTGTATTATGAAAAACCTTTTTTCTGTTTTCAATGAACTTGAGGTAAAGGATCAACATAAGTTTTACACATTGTTTAACAATAAAAGAAAAAAGCATAGTGATTGCTTCTGTGTATCTGCGCTTCTGTGCATTACCGATGCATAATTTACTGTTTTCATGCTATAATCAAACTTTGCACCCATCCTTTGTAAGCTATCTTTCAATATCCCGGGTAAATTGAATTTCTGTAACCTTTAACCCCATTTAAAATAATTCAGTATGGGAATTAATTAATATTTACAAGGTTCAGTGCTTCGTATTATGTCTTTCACAAGTCATTGCACCCTATATGCTGTAATTCACATAATGCCATAACAAACCATACCGTCATTTATATATAGTACAAACTGAGTTTAAATACCTTCTTACAATATATAACTTATATAAAAGTTGTCTTTAATATATATTTTCGATTTTAAAAACTGGTAAAAACAGTAAAGCATGTTTATAGTGTAGTTCTAGGCTTTGAGCCATCTTTGAAACTGCTAGCATTCTCTTTCATGTAATGAAAAGTCAGCTATTATTGTTACAATGGATTTGGGGTAAATTTCCCAGATGACAAGCCAGCATGCTGTATAATGTCTTAAACTGACATGTTCAGGCCCTTTGTGGTAAGACTTTATAAATGTAAATCATTTAAAAATCTTTAAACGTTTCCATTTTGTTGACTGAAATGTGCAGTCTTCTCTCAGTTTATTAACTGTCTTCAAACTGAATACTCATAGTTGCCTAAGGTGTTTACCGGATAGAAGTGGTACAGTATAAACTCTTTACAACTTGCTGTAAAGAGGGTGAGTGCTTAACTTTACGTTGCAACCCAGGCTCATTATTGATGTGTAGCCCTGTATACATTTCTAGAGATCGCAAAATACATCCTAGGACGTACATTTTTTGCAGTTATGGTGGCAGAGGCTGCTGTGTATGCTTTTTCTAATCTCAAGTTTCTCTCGCAAGTGCCATTTGCACCTGTTGTTCTCGCGTAAATTAACCAGAGGCTGCTGTCGACTGTCTGACTGACCAACCGATAACCCCACCCACCCCCTTTCCTAAACCCAACTGAAAGTGTTTTTTAAAGCACTGATTGACCCAATCACTGCCTTTCCTAAACCCCCACCGTGTGTTTTCAAAAGCAATCCAGAAAAAGAAAAGCCCTTGCAGCAGCCTGATTTTTTTTTTTTTTACCACGTTTTCAGATCTTACCACGTTCTCACCCTGTTATTTACTTGTTTATTTATGTTTTTGTTTTACCTGCTTTCTGGAACCGTTCTTTGCCAGACTCGAACCCTGTTGTCGCAGTCTACTCCCCTGATGTATGTGGCGAGCCACTGGGCAAACTGGTAACAGCTATCCTTACAGAGGTAAACAGTCAGCTGGTAGCGCGAAAAAAAAACAGACGTCATCATACCACCCCGTAACATTCACTTTAAAGACGAAATGCAGCCATATGTAGCTCTGGCTACATAATTCACACTCTCCAGAAATGCAGGGGTACATTTTCACAATGAACCTGTGTTTACATTGGTAGAGATCGGTCAAGCTTCTTTGTGTTTTCCCAATGCTTCAACTTCCCTTATTTACAATCCTGGGAAGTTTACCTTAAACCCAGTAGTTATAAATGAGAACTAAACTACAATTATAGTGTTGCCTCTTCAGATTTATAACTTCAGTGTTTATTGCTTCCCTATTTTGAACCTGTGAAGACATTTTATAATCAGGCATTTAGAAGATACTTTTGTTCTTGAGTGCTGTTAAACTGCTTTATGAAAGTTAGATGCGGTTTAGTATCATTTATTACATATCTCTGTGAAATACTTTTCAAATTGGTCAGTCACGGCATTCCAATGTTGTACAGCAGATGATATGGCGTCACATTTTAGGCCAATTGGTTGTTAGCGTGGCATTGGTTTTCACCAGTAAAGAAAAAACTCATAGGATTTTCCCATAGTGTCACAGATGGGTCTTGAACTCAGGTCTCTGGTGTGAAGGCTGATGAGTAAACCACTGAGCCACAGGTGCAGCTGTGTTGAGCTAAAACAAAAAACTTCAAGTAAGGATCCAGAAAACAAGGATTTATTTAAGATTCTTCTCAAAAATGAGGTAGCGAAACAGACAACTTTGGTTCTTCTCAGAATGAGGTATATAAAATATTTTAACAGTTTAATAAACTTACAAAGAAAACTCCACGAGGACAGAAAGCAAATCGACAATAAGGCAGCAAGCAACAGGAAAAATAGAACAGTCTTACTAAACGTTGCTCAGGAGATCAAGGGACTAGGGATGGCTGAAGTGAAACTGACGTTTCGACACAGTGTCGAGATCCCGAAGCGCAAGTATTTCGAAACACTGCACCGAAGCATGATTCGAAACACCCAGATCACGTGACTAAAGTGTTTCGAAACACCTGATCACGTGACTAATGCGATTCAAAGCATCGATCAGTTCAGAAGCGTTTCGAGACCTGGCAAATCTGCATTCGACTGACAGGGTCAGAAAACAACTCTGTTTCATATGGCCTAGTGGACCGTGCGTGTGCACATTGTTACTGTGCTTCAAATGACATTTGGGTTCAAATCTCGACTCGTACAAATACTTCAAAATCATGAATTTACGTATTTTAATCGTGCTACTGTTTTATGGTGTAGTCTAGATAGGAAACAGCTGCTGATACACCATCAGTTTAGCATCATTTTTGTAACACTGTAAACAATAATTAATATTTTTACAGTACTGTGATGGTTGGGTTTAGGTTTTGGGTAGACATTAATAAAATACAATAAATGGGAAATTTAATGAATAATATCAATAATTCTTGTTAACTTCTGACCACAACCGTGTCTGATCTAGCAACAACCCTGTTTTATGATCAAAACAAGACATATTTATTCACAAAGTGTTTATTTGGATGTCAGACCAATGTTGAAACAAAACGATACAAGAACAGAGCAATTGAAACTGATATTAAAGCATTTCAAATTAACTATAATAGCCTTGATTCGAACCCAGTATCCCCGCATGGTAGTCAAAAGCCCTACCGCTCCACTAAATCACTTGAAGATTGGCCTTTACAAAGTGGTGTTTAATACCTCAATTTACCTTAACTGAAAGCTGTTCCAGTGCAATACATAAAAATTGACCACGAGGTGTCACCGTAGAGTGGGGTTTCAAAACGTTTTGAAGCTTCGACCCATTTGCTTTAACTGTTTCAGTGTTTCATGAAGCCTCACTTTGCCCACCACTACAATGGACCACAAGGCAAGTTCACCGAGACTGACTCAAAAACTGAGTTAGGAGCAGAGAAAAAGTGACAACTTAAATACACAGGCTGGAACAAGTCACAGGTGATCGAAATTAAGTAAACAAGAACACACGAGGAACACACGAGGCAGAGGGGAATTACGGTGACCTCTAGGGGAATGGAGATAAAGTGCAGGATGGTGACACACAGGCTTTCTGATTATTGCATATAATAAGCTGTGAACTCGTTGTCATGTTCAAGAAACCAGTCTAAGATGATTCACGCTTTATGACATGGCGCGTTATCCTGCTGGAAGTAGCCATCAGAAGATGGGTACACTGTGGTCATAAAGGGATGGACATGGTCAGCAGCAATACTCTGGTAGGCTGTGGCATTGACACGATGCTCAATTGGTACTAATGGGCCCAAAGTGTGCCAAGAAAATATCCCCCACACCATTATACCACCACCACCAGCCTGAACCAATGATACAAGATGGATCCATGCTTTCATGTTGTTGACGTCATGTTTTGACCCTACCATCCAATTGTCGCAGCAGAAATCAAGACTCATCAGACCAGGCAACGTTTCTCCAATCTTCTATTGTCTAATTTTGGTGACCTTGTGTGAATTGTAGCCTCAGTTTCCTGTTCTTAGCTGACAGGAGTGGCACCCAGTGTGGTCTTCTGCTGCTGTAGCTCATCCGTGTCAAGGTTGGACGTGTTGTGCGTTCAGAAAGGCCATATCTGTATGCTTGTCTGCTTGTCTGTATAATTGTTTTTGATTGTTTGGCGCCCCTTTATGACTGAATAATACATATGTTAGTTTATGCTCCATTTAGCCATTATTCTTTCTGCAAGATTTACGTTTAACTAAAGAGTTAATCAGTTATCACATCTCTAATCAATGTTTTGTGTCTAATTGTTTACCTCAGAAGGCAAATTACTGTGTGATAATGAGTAGTGTATACATCAACGTAGTTGTTTTTTGCAGAATAACCACGTGCACTGTAAAAAATATCCATAAATTAGCAATTTCCCGTATTTTGTGATTCATGTTTTTATTTTTCCCCTATTTATTTATGCTTTTAAATCACATTATGAGACCATGATAATTCTTCTGACAACTTTTACCTTTAAAAAGTTGGAAAAAGTGACTTTTATTTACATTTTTAGTATTTTAAAGTGATATATTGTCTGGTGTTATTTATTACAATACTAAACCTTTTCAAGAGTTCACACAGCTGATGATTGATTATAAAGCTTGTTTGGCAGGCTGCCCCGGGGGAGAGCCCTGAGCTCATAAGATCCTCAAGCCGGGGCTCCCTCCCATTTGCAAGGAGAGAGGGGAGTTTGAGCTCAGGTAGATCTCGAGAACTTCTCTACTGTAGTAGCTAATAAACAGATAGTGATTGCTCTTAAGAGATAGCTACTTACTAGGAGCATGTCTATGGTGCTGATTTGAATTAGTTAATTAACTTAAGTTGCATGTTTTTGGACGGAAAGTCAGGAAACCAGGGAAATCCCACGTGAGGATGGGGAGAATGTGTAAACTCCGCACAGAAACATCAGTTGGCTTGGTAAGGACTAGAACCAGTGACGTTCTTGCTGTGAGGCAACAGTGCTAACCACTGTGCCACCCATCTAGGAAAGGAGGAGGAGTAAGGGTGGAAGGGGGGATTCTTCAAAACGAAGATGGCTGATTTATGGAACTTAGAGTATTTATAGTGGCTTAGGAATCATCTGATTGGTGAATCATAAATTGGATAATGCAGGGCCGGCTGCAAGCAATCATAAGCACATAATCAACTCGAAATTAGTTTATAAATAAACTTCAAATAGTAAACTGCCGGTACATTTTCAGTTTTTTTACAGGTTTTAAAGGTCTATGTTCTTTTGTTAAAATTAAGCAATAAATAAACACATATACAAGGATACAATTGTTCTTCTTATAGCAAACAATTGGTAAAAAAGAAAAATATATGTAATTACACCGAATTTCACATTGACATATGAAGAGTTCAGATGCAAAACCCTCTAAATCATCAGACCTTTTTTTATAAATGAGGCTTTTTTTATCAGGCTCCTATAATTATGTTCACAAGTTTATTTTTATAGATACTGAAAAGGTTATTAGCTAGTAAATTATTATTATTATTATTTTTTTAATTTTTTTTTTTTCATATTGTCCAGTATAAACAATACATTTTTCAGTATGTCCCGAAAAGCCATTTCCTTGGTAATACAACAGCCATCTTATAAGTCCTTTCCATTCTCTCTGAGAGTCAGGGTGAACTCTGTACTAATAAATGACTCTGGTGTAAAACATAATTTGCCCTTAACGTGCTACCAGGATAATTTTACTCAGGTCAGAAGTAAAAGCATTGAAGTGATGGAGTTGGAGAGGATCTCTGGAAGCCCCATCTAAAAGCATGAGGGATGTTTTCTCATTGGGGGAGTAGCCGATAAAGGTGGGGGAGTGGGGCTAGAATGAACCGATGATCCCACTACTGCAATTTAGAGTAAATGTCAGCGGTGGGATGATTTATGGAGCAGAGGAAGTGAAGTGCACCATCTGTTTTCTCGGTGATCACAGTCATGTCTGAAGCCTGCACTCCAGGCCAACTGCTATCCCATTTTAATACATTATCATAGATGTAAGTGGTACCAAAGTCACGTTAAGGCAAGTCATTACACTCGGTGGCCATCTTTGAAATGCCGCTCGGGCATTCTGTTTGAATAGGGAAACATCAAATTGTGCAAAATTGCAAGCCCAGCTTACAATTAAATTTCATATTAGGAATCACAAATAAAATTAAACAACTGTCTCTTTAGGTTCATTTCGAAATGTTCAACTCACACAAAATCTGCAGAAACTCACGCCTGGTCCGAGCCCCTTCCCGGGAGAATCGTCAGTCCATATCTATTGATGATTGGCTCCTGTACTAGAAGGCGCGGCTTCATTCACCATGTTGACTGTTACACTTTTCCTCCTTCAAAACTATACGAGTGCCAGGTTTTGTGTATTCTACAGTCTTTTATAGTCCATTAAAAAGTGCCATGTACTGCGTTGATTCCGTAAGTTATATTGTTCTGTGATATCTACATAGTAGGTAATGTATGTGGCCTGGGTAGGTTCAAACATTCAGCTGAAATGGTTTTATATGCTTATTTATTGCTTTATAAAATACCTCTAGAATCAGAAGGTCCTTATTGACCATATTTGGAAGGGTTGTGAATATTAATGAGCTCAGCTCTGACGCAGTGCTTGTGTAACCAGAGGATGTGACACTGACAACAGAGGTGCGGATCCACATGCAGGTTTATTAGCAAGGTCAGGTAAGCAGTGCTCAAAACAGGAACAAACAGATGTATATTGGTAATCCAGAGTCAAAGTCGTAATAACAGACAGATAGACACAAGGCAGGCAGCAATACAGGATGAACCGGACAGACGAGGCACAGATCAAAACCAGGCAAAGCAAGACAAAGGAAACCCATTGTAATCTCACTGCAGTAAACAGACAAGACTCAGCAGCAGTGTTTGTGTTTGAGCTGTACTTATAGTTCAAGTAATCAGTCTGTGAGCAGCTTCAGCTGTGTGTCTAATCAAAGGTGACTAGGAGCAGGTGAGTGTGTGTGGCATGACTGGGTTTTGTAGTCCATTTACCAACAGATTTGTAGTCCTATGTGTTTACCAGTGATCTGCACAGGCTGAATCGCTGGTGATCATGACAGCTTGCTCTCTCTCTCTCTTTTATGAGGCGGCGTGTAGGATTTAAATCAATCTTCGCTTATCAACACATACATAAAACACGTGCATATACACCTATAAATTGCTCGCATATACACCTATACTATTGGATGTTCAAAACAACGTATATGAAACTTGCGCATATACATATAAACTTCATGCATGCATACACCCACATACACACGCACATACATATAAGCTCAATCCTCGCATAAACACCCACGTTAACACACGCACATGCTTATAAACTCACTGCATGCAAGCACACCTATACACACTCGCACATACATATAAACTCGATCTATGCATATGCACCCATAAGCTCTCACATATGAATGTAAACTCGATGTGTGCATAAACACATAAATAAAACTCGTACAAACAAACCAAATAAAATTCACAAACATATATACAGTTAGCTGTGTATATACATACTGTATATGCAAGTGATTTCAGTTGTGTATATGCATGAATTCTCAGTGTAAAAGGAAGATATTTCACTTTAAAAGGAAGTGGTTTAATTTCAACATAAAAGTCCTTTGAGCATAACTGAACAAGATCATTATTTGTCATGAATCAGGTTACTGCAAAGCTTAGGAAACAGAAATAATGTGATTAATGGAGAAATTACATCTGTTAAAAAATGAAAATATATTATGCTAATTATAATTTTTTTAAAGAATGCTAAGGAATGCTCCTGCAAAATAAAGGTTTATTATGCAATTAAATTATTAGTAAGCTATGGGCTTATTAAATATAAGGTTGCATAAGTAATTATTAAGAATGAAATATGTTTGGGGTGACGCAGTGGCAGTAGGTACTGCTGTCGCCTCACAGCAAGAAGGTCGGTGAATCCCAGGTTCGAGCCTCGGCTGGGTCAGTTGGCATTTCTGTGTGGAGTTTGCATGTTCTCCCTTCGTTCGCGTGGGTTTCCTCCAGGTGCTCTGGTTTCCCCCACAGTCCACTGACATGAGGTACAGTTGAATTGGGTAGGCTAAATTGTCTGTAGTGTATGAGTGTGTGTGACTGTTTCCCAGAGATGGGTTGCGGCCGGAAGGGCATCTGCTGCGTAAAACCCATGCTGGATAAGTTGGCGGTTTATTCCGCTGTGGCGACCTCAGATTAATAAAGGGACTGAGCTGAAAAGAAAATGAATAAATTAAAATATGTTTGTGTAATATTAGTTTTTAATGATTGTTTTATGATTGGTGTCACTAATCGTCATGGTTTACAATACACACTTATGTCCAGTAGGAGGCAGAAATGCACTTAAGTGGGTTTTCCTGTCACCAATAAACAGGCTAATGCACCAAAACGCTGGATGCCAGCTGCTGTAAAAATATAAGTAGTTATTAAATGAGTGTCCAGAGGATAGATATATATAGCTTTTCCGTGGCGTTAACTTGACCAACATGATGTACAGAGACTTTTATTCAGCGTTTTCATTTTTGTATATGCTGAATAATTAACAATCAAAATTATACATTTACATATACACACACACTCTATACATATGCACACATGATACACTCCTGTCAGTGATAGAACCTAGGTCTCTGGTGTGAAAGGTGGGTCACTTACCACTGAGTTACTGAAAGTTGAGGAAACCAATCAACAGAAAGGCAATAAGAGACAAATAAAAAAAAAAAAAACACCACAATACACTCTATACATATATTCACATGAAACACTATACATGATACATTCTATTCATATGCACACATGGTACACTCTATACATACATTATATATACATTATATATATAGGGTGTATATATATGATATACCCTATATACACGTGCACACATAATAAATGCTATACATATAAACACTCACAGTTTATTTAAATACAAAGACATGATACACCCTATACACATAATAGACTTCTGTCAGTGCCTGGGTCTCTGTCATGACAGGTGAGTCACTTACCACTGAGCTACTGGAAATTCAAACACTCTATACATATACACACATGATACATTCTTTGTATATATCTTGTAGCTACTGCGCCTAGACTGCAGCTCTGCAAAAGACGTTTGGCCATAGGAGAAATGGTCGTGCCCAACTGAGCCTGGTTTCTCTCGAGGTTTTTTTTTAATTCTTCACTTTCGCCAATTGGTGGTTTTTTCCTCGCCGCTGTCGCCACTGGCTTGCATGGTTCGGGATCTGTAGAGCTGAGCATCGATGGAATTGCTCCTCAGTGTTTGGACTCTCAGTAGTGATTATTAAACCACACTGAACTGAGCTAAACTAAACTGAACTTAAACACTGAAAACTGAACTGACACTGTTTCAATTCACTATAAACTTCCATGTGAAGCTGCTTTGACACAATCTACATTGTATAAGCGCTATACAAATAAAGATGAATTGAATTGAATACACAATTCACCCTATACATATACACACTATACACACACACACACACACGATTCACCCTATACATATACACACTCTATACATATATATACACAGACATGATACACCCTATACATACATAACAACACATTACATAACAATACATTCTATATATATATACACACACACACTCCACACATATGCACATACAGACACAATACACTCTAAACATAAACACATGATACACTCCATACATATGCACACATGATACACTCTGTACATATACAGACATGATACACCCTATACATATACATGCACACAATCATGCAACTTCATGCAAATGCACACTCTATGCATCATGATAAATTATATACATATACATACACTCACATGATACACTTCACGCAAATACACACATGATAAATTATATACATATACACTCTATACATATAGACACATGAAACACTCTATACATATATAAATACAACCATGATACACCCTATACATACACACACAAACACTCTGTACATATACAGTCACAATACACCCTATACATATATACACACTTGATACATTCTATACATATATACACACTCCATACATTTGCACATGATACACTCCTGTCAGTGTCTGGGATAGAACCTGAACCTGGGTCTCTGGCATGACAGGTGAGTCACTTACCACTGAGCTACTAGAAGTTGAAGACTAAATAAATTCTATGCATATGCACACACTCACATGATACACTCTATACATGATACATTCCATACATATGCACACGATACAATCTATACATGTACAGTTGACTCATTATACATTCTGTACATGGTACACTCCATACATATGCACACACGGCACATTCTATATATATATATATACAGACATGATACACCCTATACATAGAAAGGCGAGCCACTTACCACTGAGCTACTGGAAGTTGAGGATTTTAGCTACTCTATACATATACTCTGCACACACTATACACTCCCATGGCACACCATGCAAATGCACACATGATACTATACATACACACACACACACACACACACACACACACACACACACACACACACACACACACACACACACACACACACACACACACACACACACACACACACACACACACACACACACACACACACACACTATACATATACACACGATACACTTTATACAAATGCACACATAATACATTCTTTAGATATACACAAGATACACTCTGCACATACAATACACTTAATACATATACACACATGATACACCCTATACATATGCGCGCACACAATACACTCCATACATATGCACACATGACACACATGATTCACTCTATACATATACACACGATACATGATACACCCTATACAGACATGATACACTCTCCATACACAAAATTCAATTCATAAATTCAAAACACAATTCATAAATACACAAAACACAATTCATAAGTTCAAAACACAATTCATAAATTTGCAAGTCCAATTCATAAATATGCTAGATCAATTCGTAAATTCAAAACAGAATTGATAACTACACAAAACACAATACATAAATATGCCAATCATATTTAATTTGTAAATTCTTAACACAGTTCAGAAATATGAAAATTATATTTGTAAATTCAAAACAATTCATAAATATGCAAATCCTATTCGTAAATTCAAAACACAGTTTATAAATATGCAAATCCAATTAGCAAATTCAAAACACAATGTATAAATATGCAAATCCTATTCGTAAATTCAAAACACAATTCATAAATATGCTAATCCAATTTGTAAATTCAAAACACAATTCATAAATATGCATATCCAATTTAAAAAATTCAAAACACAATCCATAAATATCCAAATCATATGCGTAAATTCAAAACACAATTCATAAATATGCAAACTCAATTTGTAAATTCAGAACACAATCATAAATATGCAAAGCATATTCGTAAATTCAAAACACAATTCATAAATATACAAATCCTATTTGTAAATTCAAAACACAATTCATTAATATGCAAATCCTATTCGTAAATTCAAAGCACAATTCAAAAATATGCAAATCATATTCGTAAATTCAAAACACAATAAAATAAATATGCAAATTAAATTCGTAAATTCAACACAATTCATATATATGCAAACCATATTCGTAAATTCAAAACACAATTCATAAATATGCAAATCATATTTGTAAATTTAAAACACAATTCATTAATATACAAATCATATTTGTAAATTAAAAACAAAATTCATAAATATGCAAATCTTATTCGTAAATTCAAAACACAATTCATAAATATGCAAAT
>CAIGQZ010032741.1:6883639-6900150 GCA_903798205.1 Danio tinwini | reverse complement strand
CAAAACACAATTTATAAATATGCAAATCCTATTCGTAAATTCAAAACTTCTGAATTCACACACATTGTGTTTTCAATTTATCAATTGGATTTTTTGCATGTATGAATTGTGCTTTGAGTTTTGTACATGTGCATGTATGAGTTTTATTTTTGCAAATGTATTATTTTTGAGACTGATCTGGCTCTATACACTAGATCTAAATGGGGTTTTGCATGATTCTCAATCTCCCTGTTCTTATGCGGAGCAAAAGAACTGCAGGTCAATCTATTGTTTATTTGTTTTAGTCTTCCTTCAGTAATGCTGTGTAGTTTGATCGATTACACACAAATTAAACAGATTTTCATTTAACAAGGAGAACATTCAGGAAAATCAATGCACGCTACACAGCGAAACAAGGACAAGGCTGAACAATGAGTAGAAGCCGGGGTTTAAATTCGCAAATAGCAAGTGCAGGTGAACAATTGATTAACCTCGGAGACACAATAAAGTGTTTTTGGTCTGGTCACTGACATAAAAAGGACTAAAAACATTGCTCAACACAGTAAACAGAGTTATGGTGTAAAACTGAATTCTATCAAAGTCCCTTAAAGGCAGGTCATTTCACTTGGAAGCCATCTTCGAAACACCTCTCGGGCAGTTATGCTCGGGCATTCTGTCTGAATAAAAAAAAATATATATCAAATTCTCCAAAACTGTTTGCCAAGCTTACATTACAAATTTGGAATCACTAATAAAAAGAAACAACAACATAAGTTTCATTTCTAAACATTCAAATCAAACAAAATCAGCATATTTTCAGATTGCTAATGTGCATGCGCACCCGAAAAGAACAAGATCACGACACCAACCTTATTTATGGCCGTTCTACACATCATCCTATTGATAGCGCTTTGTAAGATCCAATGACTGTATAAAATATGGACGACGCAACAGTGCCATTTTCCATTAAATGCTATGAAGGAAAAAACGCCTCGTGACGGGCACAAACTGTCGCAAAAGTCTGCTGAAATTGGATCCTGAGCATGCGCAGAAGGACTGCCTGATGGAGCCAGAGGAGGAGCTGCGGAATCGAACTTCCAACCAAACGCTTGTACATCAAATCAACCACGCCCCCCGATCTTCTCACTTGACCGCCGGCGTCTGCGCTATAACAAAGGCTCGCTAATGTACACTTTGCGTTTACATAGGAGCCTGCGTTTGCTGTTTTATCAACACAAATGGTTAAATAATGTTAACAAAGGTGAGGTTTTATATAATGAAGATTTAATCGTGCCAGCTCGGGGCCGCAGCACACATTACTCGCGGGTCGATTGCGGCTCGGATACGGCAGCGTTGGCTCGCTAACGGCCCCTGCATCTGACTCGGGCAGTGAGTCCATAGGCGAGTAGGTACAGCAGACAGAGTCGGCCGAGGGGTTAGTCTCCGGCAAGCGAGAGTCTAGCTGGAACTGGCCCGAGTGTATTTTTCTATCTGGGTGGTTAGGCGTGTATCAGCAAACTGATAAAGCCCTGACCTTACCGAAAAAACAGTAATGTCACGTAATGATGACAAAATGGCATCCGTTGTACGTTCAAGCTCTATTCATACTAATCACATTCATATTGCATAGAACTTATCACCAACTTATCGCCAACCGCCAACTTATCCAACATATGTTTTACGTAGCGGATGCCCTTCCAGCCGCAACCCATCACTGGGAAACGTCCACACACACCCATTCACACACATACACTACGGACAATTTAGCTTGTTTTTGGACTTGTGGGAGAAACCGGAGCACCTGGAGAAAACCCACACAAACACGGGAAGAACATGCAAACTCCACACAGAAACGCCAACGGACCCAGCTGAGGCTCGAACCAACGACCATAATAATGTAATTTTCTACAATAATTTCAAAACCGTGCAACGCAGTGGCGCAGTAGGTAGTGCTGTTGCCTAACAGCAAGAAGGTCGCTGGTTCGAGCCTTAGCTGGTTCAGTTGGCGTTTCTGTGTGGAGTGCTCTGGTTTCCCCCACAGTCCAAAGACATGCAGTACAGGTGAATTGGGTAGGCTAAATTGTCCATAGTGTATGAGTGTGTATGAATATTTCCCAGAGATGAGTTGCAGCTAAAAGGGTATCTGCTGCGTAAAACATGTGCTGGATAAGTTGGCGGTTTGTTCAGCTGTGGCGACCCCAGGTTAATAAAGGGACTAAGCTGAAAAGAAAATGAATGAATGAATTTTCAAAACCCCTCTAAAGAGTAAATGGTGTTCAGTTACCTCATGTACGCCACATTTATAAATGAGACTCTGGGACCTTCATCCCTCTCTCTTGTCCTATTTTACCACCCTTCCAAACTTTGTTGGCTCAATATCGATTTGTAATCTTGTTCTCCTTGCGCACATTCACATCAGTGTTCTTAATCTTGTTCCGGTAGAGGCTGATTTGTTGTACCTCTGTTTTGTTCCTGAGGTTTTAGAGTTCAGATTGTACTTTCCTGTTTCATAAATACAGCTCCACAGGGATCCTTGCTCATAATTTTTTGTCTTAAGTAACCAGTATTACAGTAGGAATACAGTATAGTTAATGATTAAAAAAAAGTGGTGGCATGGTGGCTCAGTGGTTAGCACTGTCGCCTCACAGTAGGAAGGTCATTGGTTCGAGTCCCAGCTGTGCCAGTTGGTATTTCTGTGTAGAGTTTGCATGTTTAGCCCATGTTGGAGTGGGTTTTCTCCAGGTGCTCTGGTTTCCCCCACAGTCTAAAGACATGCGCTAGGTAAAACATATGCTGGTGTAACCCGCATAAAAATATTTATGGTATGTTATTTTTAAAATTACTCATTAATTTTATATTAATATTGTAATATATATTTTAATTTATTTTATTTCTCAAAACATAATGCTAGATGAAACCAAAATCTAGAAAATCTGCCTAGCGATTGTTAAGCAGGCATGATTAAAGAATTGTGATTGGTTACTTTTCAAGCTCCGCCCACTATGCTGTCAGCGGTACTTTCAGTGCAGTCGGAGAGATTGAGATGAGTAATTATAAGATTGCTAGAATCCCTTAATTATCAAATTTTCATAAGCAAGCTTTACTTGCATGGTCGCTGATTTACAAACACAACTTTTCTCCTCATCAGTATTTTATCTGGAACAATCAGGACATTTTGGATAAAAACAAATCTTTATTTTTAAATGGTTGGTTTGAGAGGTTTCTCAGTTATTTAATTTAGAAGGTCTTTTTTGAAATTCTAAAGAGTTTTTATGCAAGTTTGATTTCCCGGTAACTCCAAAATAATTTTCCATTTTAATAAATGCAATTCCTAAAGGTTTTATAATGCTTTTCAGAGGCTATGGGGGAATATCCAATGTTTTGTTTGTGCCATTGCAGCCCTTAGAAACTTCATTGGGTAAAATGTGTTTTCTATCACAACCTTCCTCACGTAATTACAAAATCAGGTCTCTCTTTCAAAAGGAAATTGTAACAACCCCATATGTGAAGTTTTTTTGGATGCAAATATATGACCAGATTCAATGGAAAAAAGTTTGGTCTTTGTCTGTAAAAAATATAATAACTAACAAAATTAGAGAAATTACATTCAAACTGTTACACAGATTTTATGCAGCCAAGACTTTTTAGCAAAGATTTAAGTCGGGTATAGATACTGTACATGCTGCTCTTTCTGTAATATACCCACAGAAAATATTTTCTGGAATTGCCCTCATGCACAATGCTTTTGGATTGAACTTTCTTTGGTTATTCATCGCAAAATACTACCGGAATTCTTGTTATCTTTTAAGGATATCCTGTTGGGTTTTTTTCAATACTCCCGATGATAAAAGTAAGGAATATTTCATTATTAATCTCCTTTTAATCCTTGCAAAATTCCATATAAACCGCTGTAAATTCTCTCAACGTATACCTTGTTTTATTGTTTTTAAAAAGGAACTTCAACAGTACATTAGAACTATTGCTTCCTCGAAAAATCTTAAAGCTATTAGAACTGTTAACTTATTTTTCTTTTTTTAAGTTTTGTAACACATGACCTTATATTATTTGTTGTTTTTTTAGTTAATTATTTCTCTTGTATGTGCTTATTTGATGCTTTACTTCTCTGTAAAATGCATGTACACTCTACGTAACAAATTTGTATGATGTTGTTATTGTTACCTTGACATTAATAAAAAAAAGAGATTGAGATGAGATGGAGAGAAACAACTTTAGCTGCATAAACAAAGTGAAATCTTCCTTGTTAGTTAAATGAAGGAGCATATTACCACAAAAAATTGTGGACAAATTGTTAATTGTGTGTTCTGTGATTTTGGAAATAAGATATATTCATTGGATCTCGGACAGGTTTTTTGTTATCGGATTTTCTTCTGGATAGAAGATGGCGAGCCTCCCAGCTTGAGTCAGTGATTTGCATTGGATTTTTGAAGTGTTTTGCTTATAGCAATTCGGTAGGACTGTGCGATTCAGATTTTTTTCACTTGATATTGGACTAAAAAGGATTTTAATTCCTGTGAATGGGAACAATTGATCTGAGCTCAGCAACGTGAACTGAATGGACATAAAAAACTGGTGATTTCAAATTCATCAAGAAAATACACACACACTGATAATACAAACGCACTTGATTATTGTTTACTGTATTGTTTTTTACAATTACTGTTCAAAAAAAAGAAAAATACAAGCAATCATTTTTGTATGCAACTTGAGGTTTCAGGTTTTATCTATTTACATTGAATCGTGGATATAGGACTTTTAGGTTATTATATATATATTTAATTAGCGAACCTAGTGTGTACTTACCTGTACCAGGGTTACACTAGAATAGTTGGCGGTTCATTCTGCTGTGGTGACCCCTGATAGATAAGTGACTAAGCCGGAGGAAAATGAATGAATGTTCACATTTTCAGATCAAAGGTTATGTATAGAAATACAGAACTAATCAAAATAAGAGGGCACAACAAATCAAGTGCTTTAATCTCATTTCTCTTTCTTGTTCTCTCTAGGCAAAGTACCAGCAATGTTTACGGAATTATCCATCTATGGAGGGCCAGAGATTGTCTTTGGAGTAGTTGGATGTGTCTGGTGGAAGAGTAATAAAGATCATTATAGATTCGATTAGGCAATTTGAGTCAGACACTGAAAAAATGTGTGAGAGTTAAAAAAGAAAGATGAAAAAGAGATATAGAAGAGTAATTCCTAGCTTGTCAGAACAGCAAAGAACGTAGATGGGAACACAGCCAGTTTTTGTTTTTCTTCTTCCGTGGTAAAAGTTTTCTTGGTGTTAAAAAGTCTGAAGGTGAACATATTTTATAGATACAAACAGATGTGTTTGTGTATACGATTTTTCATTCATATGCCTGCTGAAGGGCACCACTGAAGTAGCCTACAAAGTTTTCAAAATGCAAATTTAATCCTTTTCGTGTGTCATTGAAGATGTACTTTACAGGACTAGAAGCATTAGCCTAAGACCGTGTCCTATTTAACAAATTAATTGAATTATGTTTATTCACAGGACAAGGTTGACAGATCAGTGATGGTTTCAAATCAATTCAATTTGCTGAGTGTTTCACAGACTTAAAATGGGCTTATTTAGAAAGAACGAGTGGTCTTGTCGTCGATCACAGTTGTAAGCATTTGGAAAAGTGGCAGAAGGTTGATTTTTCTGATGAATCATCTGCTGAACTGCATCTCAATCATCACAAATACTGCAGAAGACCTATTGGAACCCTCATGGACCTAAGATTCTCACAGAAAGCAGTCAAGTTTGGTGAAGGACAAATCATGGTTTGGGGTTACATTCAGTATGGGGGCGTGCGAGAGATCTGCAGAGTGGATGGCAACATCAACAGCCTGAGGTATTAAGTCATTGGTGCTGCCCATTACATTACAAACCACAGGAGAGGGCAAATTATTCAGCAGGATACCTTCTCATACTTCAGCCTCCACATCAAAGTTCCTGAAACAAAGAAGATCAAGGTGCTCCAAGATTGGCCAGCCCAGTCACCAGACATGAACATTATTGAGCATATCTGAGGTAAAATGAAGAGGAGGCATTGAAGATGAATCTGAAGAATCCTGATGAACTCTGGGAGTCCTGCAAGAACGCTTTCTTTGGCATTCCAGATGACTTTATTAATAAGTGATTTGAGTCATTCAGAGATGTATGGATGCAGTCATCCAAGCTAATGGGAGTCATACACAATATTCATTCTTTTCCTACTGCAGCATGACTTTATATTCTATACTGGACATTATTTCTGTTAAGTGACAAGACTTTTGTCTAAGCAAAGTCAGACCTTACTGTCCTAATTAAATAATTAAAAATTAAGGCATGATCATATTTTATTTTTAGATTTATAATCTAGAGGCCTTTGCCTTTCATTTAGGCCACTTCTGATACCAAATGATCAACTAGAAGTCAAGTTATTATTTACTGTTCCTAAAACTTGAATAGGCAACAAGACTTTTATTAGGTAGTATACATATACACACACCTATTGGTTTAATTCAACAAGTACAAGTTTTATGAATCAATCAGGGCAATCACAAAGAGATGTACAGCAGTACCTCACTATGGGTATAAAAGTGAAGTGATTAATAATGCAGGGCTTTTCATAATGAATGGAAATCCCTTCCAGATGCTGACTGGAACTGCAGATCTCAGTCTGAACCGAAGTATGATGATGCTTTCCCAAATGCAGAAGCCTGGGAATTGCAGTAACACTTGTTTGCTCTAGCAATGAAATATATCTTATTCCCCCTGCTTCCCTGACAGCTTTATAATCAACATTACACGGTGCTATGATTTCAGTGAGCGAGTGCAACATTTGGAAAATCTGTGAATGTCTATAAAATTGCACAAGGGGGTAGAGCCTATATGCTTTATGAATTACGGAAAAGTAAGTGACATACTTAAAATGATGAACTTTTTGCCAAAGAGCTCATCAAAAACAGGGCCAAGCGGACGGTATCGGGTCAGCTTTATACTTTAGACCAATAAGGTCGTCTTGAAATAGCAACTAGAACTCTTTAAGAAACTTCCACCCTGTGGAGAGGAGCTCCCTAGATGCTCTACGCCGTGGTATTGGGAATATTTCTTTCCAGTCTATGGAGCCTTGTCCTTTGAGGAGCTTATAAACATCATGGGTAAGAATATTTTGAGGGGGAAAGGTCCGGTGTTTGAAGGTGTAAGAAATAAATGAAGAAGTGAATTATAAAATGTGATTATGTGTTCACTATTTGAGCTTGCTCGTTGCTTTAACGCATATTTTATGCATATTTTTGCTGCATACACTCAATAACTGATTTAAATGGATAAACGGCTGTCAGTGGATCCAGTGCTCCAGTTCTCTGGCAGTTTTGACTGCTTGTGTAACCCTGGGATGTGACACTGACAACAGAGGTGCGGATCCAAATGCAGAGTTTAATTAACAGGATGGTCAGGCAAAGCAATGATCAACACATAAGCAAACAAATGTATAAGGGAAATACAGAGTCGTAGTAATAATAACAGGCAGATGGTCAGAAGGCAGGCGGCAGACAGGGATAAACAGATAAACTAGGCGAGGATCAAAACAAGACAAAGGAAACGCATTGCACTGTCACTATACAGCTAACAAGACTCTGCAGCTAGAAAGAGTGTGTTTGCTGTTTATAAAGCTGCGGTCACACTGGACTTTTCTCCCCAAAGACTTCCATTCATACGCACGCGAATGGTGTCAAACTGGAAACGAAGGGTCATGCGTCAAGTTTCGCATTCCGCTGCGGTGCAAAGTTCAAGCTTGGTGAACTCTGACCTGGGAAATCGCATCACTTGACTGCGTGAGACCAATCCAGGATCAAAACATGACCTCTCTGAACAGAAATGTAAAACATGGAGCAATCGGTTGCTTTTTTTAATGCCTAATCATTTTGTTTAATCCCGTCCCTTTTCGCAGCGCCGTACGAAAGAATTTCGCAAGCTCAAACTCTAGTGTGACTGCAGCTTAAAGTGTGTGTAATCAGTGACAATCCTCCGGTTGTGTGTGTGCAATCAGTAGAGGTGTGAGCCTACACTGCTCTCACGGTTTGGTTCGGTTACGATTATCGTGCCATCGATTCGGTTCAATTTGATATCTCGGTGCATCACGGTGCATTGACGATGCTTTCCATACACAGTTTTATATTTTCTTCACAGCACAGCAATTCTTGTATTAAAATGTATACATATATTTATATCTCTATACTATTTGTAATACAATTTTGTCATTTGATACAAACAATAAGATATATAAACTGTACCTTTAAAAAACACAAGCATTTATAGCAAATAAACAAATATAAATATCCCGCTCGATCTCTGAGCCTCGTCTTGGTCACGCACTCAACAGAAAGGGCTGCAATTGGCGCTGGTGCTCTTCACAGATGAGTGACACTGATAAACTGCAGCGGCGATCACATCTGATACACAATAGACTCGGTGGAGAAGACTACAGACACGGGCCCGTGTCTGCATCCAGAAGTATGGCTGTAACAGCCAAGAGGAGAGGAAAAGTCACGCCCAGCAGGTCAAATGAGCCACAGTGGGAGAGAGAGAAACGGAGTTTCTCTCAATAGCAGTGAAATAGGGGCTTCTGCTGTTAGTGTCAGTGAAAGACTGTCCAGCAAACACACACGCAGTGAAATTGTGCAGAGTTTCTGCTTTTTTAAGTAGTTGGAGCATTTTAAAAAATCACGCTCGCCTCCCTTGTCATAGTAAGTTACCGCAACATAGTGCATATGAGATAAATGACGTAATAACCGATTATGATTATTACTGAACTGATACCGAATTGTCTGCATCTGCATCGCGGTGCACCGAAGAAACAATTAATTTTGACACCCCTAGCAATCAGTCAGGATAAGGAACATGCGTGTGTGAGCGGAGTGCATGTATGAAGATGTAGTCTATAAAATGGTGGATTTGTAGTCCGTACGTGATTGTGCATGTATTCCAGCGATCTATAGAGTTACGAGCGCTGGTGATCGTGGCAGCTTGTCTGAAAAAATTGTGTTGAATGACAACATAATTTAAATTTTACAGGTTCAATCAATCAATCAATCAATCAAGATTTCTTAATAAAGCACTTTAAAAACACCCAAAGTGGAACCAAAGTGCTGTACAGAAAACTACAACTCAAACAGCACATATTCGTTCATTCATTTTCCTTCGGCTTACTCTCTATATCAGAGGTCATCACAGTGAAATCAACCAACAAATATTCCAGCATATGTTTTACACAGCGAATGCCCTACCAGCTGCAACCCAGTACTGGGAAAAAACATACACTCTCACACACACTCATACACTATGGCCAATTGTGTTTACTCAAACTATAGTGCATATGTTTGGACTGTGGGGGAAACTGGAGCACCAAGATGAAACCCACAGCAACACTGGAAGAATATGCAAACTCCACACAGAAATGTTATCAATCAATCAAACTTTAATAAAAAAAATTGTCTTTTCCTGTTTCTGAAACTTATCTTTATGCCATAATCTTGTCTACCTTGTCTTACTGTTTGCCTGTTTGGTCTCTCTCAACAAATGATATCTTGGAGCCAATAGCTAGATTGTACAATAGGGCGTTTAAGATCCACAATAGACTTTCTGGATGGACACATCACTGTTTTGCTCTATCACTCTCCAATGCTTTATCATTTCAAAATTACATTATGAACACAGGGATTAAACTGTATTATAAAATGTTTAATAGTGCTACCTCAGCAGCCCTCTGTGCTTTGATACCAAAACTTAACACTAGGACTGATCGTTCCACCAGATCTGCAACAAATGGATGTTTGTCGTTACCTGCTTTTAAAAACTGTTATGAACAGAGATATTTCTTTTATGTATTCACAAAAGCCTGGAATGAGATCTCACAACATCTAAAAACAATACCAACATTAAGACATTTTAAAAAATCCCATGCTCATCATCTGATGGTGAACTATCGCTGTAGCCACTGAGTTAGTAGCCTGCTTCCCTCTATTTTGTATGTTTGATAATTGTTTGTATTGTTCTCATGTGTTGATGAATGCTGTGTCTGTATGTTTCTGTGTTCTGCAGAGCAGGAACCTGCTGAAAAACAGTATTCATGCTTAGTCAGGCCCGATTATCTTACTCTTTTCCTGTTTAAAATTTATAAATAAATAAATAATAATAATAAAGCACTTTAAAAACACCCAAAATGGAACCAAAACGCTGTACAGAAGACTAAAACTCAAAAGAACATATCAAAGATCTAGTGCAGGGGTCCCAAACCACCAGGTCACAACCTAGTACGGGGTCTTGAAAGAGTTTCTTCGGGGCCACAAAAATGCAAAATTACTATGTATAGAACTATGTACGGAACATGGACTTATTTCGCCATTTTGTCATGATCACGTGACCTACCTGCGTCAGTTGCGGCGCTTCACTCCCATTCATGAATTCCATCATGGTGCATCATGGGATAATGTAGCATTCATCTGAATCACTTCAGAATCTCATAGTAGTAGGTCATTAGGGTACTCCTCACATACTGTTTTTCGAATTCTATGAATTCGGACATATTATTCGGCTCGCTTACTGTTTTTTAGCGTACTATATAGTGTGGTAGTATGCCATTTCAGATGCAGCTTAAGCAATTTTTTTTCAATTGCCCACAGAACAAACCACTGTTATACAATGACTTGCCTAATTACGTTAACTTACCTAATTAACCTAGGTAAGCCTTTAAATGTCACTTTAAGCTCAATAAAAGTATCTTGTAAAATATCTAGTAAAATATTATTTACTGTAATCATGGCAAAGATAAAAGAAATCAGTTTTTAGAAATGAGTTATTAAAACTATTATGTTTAGAAATGTGTTGAAAAAATCTTTCTGCTAAACAGAAATTGGGGAAGAAAATATACAGTGAGGCTACACAGGTAGCAAAGAATTCTGGCCCAGATTTGGCATAAATCTGGCACAGCAGGCAGTCATCCGGCACTGGAATACAGCATGTGGGCCGAACATGGCCCTGGTTTGGCAGAGGTGGCACCATCTTTAAGGTGGCACACAATACTTGGGCCAGATATAAAATGTAGTATTTGGCCCAGATGTTAATCATTGATATGTGGGCCATGTAAGTTTTGGCCTGTCTTGACCCACATTTAAAATACATTTTTATTATTTTCAAATAAAGAAAAATATTGTACCAATCAGGTCGCTTCAAGAAAAAGCAAACCCATAGCACGCCTAAAGTGCAATGATTCATGGGTTTATCAATTTCATTGTAGTCACACCAACATATCTGGCCCAGTTCAGGTTCAGTTATGGGTTATTAACTTGGCTGAGACTTGGCCCAGATATTGTCCATGTTTGGCCCTTGCCTGGAAGCCAGATTTGGTTCAGTCATGTACCGTAATTCACTGCGGCATGTTGGCCAAGCAAAAGCTGATTGTGTGGGCCAGAGCTGGGCCAGGGATATTTTGTTATGTGGGTAATTCTGGAGGGCTAATAAATCTGTCTTCAACTGTATATCAGTTATTTCCATAGACTGTAAAAGATATGGAAGTAGTACCCATGACGTCACCCATAGGTTTTCTGAAGAACGCAAAAAAGAAGCTACAAGTGGGCATGGAAACCGTCGCCATTTTATTCGCATGTCATCGTACTGACCGGGGGGTACCAAACAAGGGCAAAGAGGCAGAGCGTGAGCAGAGCTACAAACGCGTGTTAGAATTTTGTTTAGACTGGCTTTTCTTTTGGAGAAACGCTTAATACTTCATTACCTGTGACTCGTTTGTTTTCTGACAACATGTGCTTGGTTGTACACTATATCAATAAAGTGTTTAGTCTTTTAAAAACACTGTTGTAACACATTGAGCCACTAAACATTGTTTTAGTGATGTTTTTCTACAGGAGGAAAACACGAATTACTTCCAAACACTTCAAATATAGTCTGTGTTAGTAAATGCAAGGCTATTGATGAAATCCAGGCATAACACTGTATAACGTTTCAGACGACTGTTGTAGAGCCTACAGCTAATCAATCTGTCAGATTCTAGAGTGCATTACAGGTCTAAAGAAAAATATAAATGATCCTAAATAAAACAAATACCTTTATAGATATGGTGTATAAGTATATAATTTTACTCACCTGGGAAATGGAGGCAATTGAATCAGAATCAGAATCAGAAAAATGGTTTGAATGGTTTGTGAGCACAATTAAGTGCACACAGCATGCCGTATTATCAGATAATTGTAGGAAATAATTCCAAAAGGCAATTGACTGTGTAAAGCCACATAAAACAAAACAAAAATATAATGTATATGCAGAGCTCAGCGGCTAATCACCCGAAATCAGCTGAGGTGATGAGACAGCGACCAGCGAGACCTAGCTGTCACTCAAGTGGCCACGCCCTTAATTATGCAGACTTAATATAAACGAACGGATGAGTTATAAAACAATTAACCCCCCTCACAGTTGTCATGAAGGGTAATATTAGCTATATGAACTAAAATCGTTCTTTGCACCAGGCTGTAAACACCTTTTTTTCTGCTGTAAAGTTGACCATTTTAACAGTGGGGTCAATAGAAATCTGCTCTATTATAGAGCCAGGACTAGCAGAATTTCGATGAATTACAGTTTCAGTTATTTCCGTATTTGCTTCATGAAGGAGAGCGGGAGGTTGCCGCTTGGTTATTTTAAGGCAGACACAATAGTTTTAGAAATAGCCTGAGAGGCTGATGTGAATGTACATCTTGGATCTAGAAATCAATCTGGCTACAGCAAAAACTGGAGCTTAGGTGGACAACCGGCCAAAAAAATAAATTACAATAATCTAGTCCTGAGGTCATGAATACCCCCCCCCCCCCCCCCCACACACACACACACACAAATCTTTAAACCATGTCAAATTATGGACCTTAGCTAAACAAGATTATCTACAAAAACTTTTGTGCTGAACACATTTATCACACTGTGCTGTATATACTGTAGGATGTTTATTAGCTGTCATTACAAAACACATTAGCATCTTATCAGAGAAAGCTCCTGGCAAAGAAAAGAGATGACAGATTATTATTCAGATTACTTGCAGTTTACATGTCTTTCTAAATAACACGGTCTAAAACTAAAGAGTAAGCAGAATTTAATTACCATGGTGTGAGGAGGGAAAAGTACAGGTACAGAACTTTACAACAAGCTTATGCAAGTGATCTTAAAGGGGAGCTATTACGCAAAAATCACTTTTACAAGGGGTGAAGGTCATCAGTTCACCGCTCTCCAAACACAAGTGCAAACACAAATTCAGGGACACTGGATCGTTTTAAAGCCGCGATGATCAGCGGATCGCTTATCTGTGTTAACACTCAGTAAACATCGGTGAAGTGCAGTGAACTGATGACCTTCTCAGCCAATCACAGTCATTTCTGTTGAGCACTGGTAAATACTATGGCAAGTCAGCGGTCTTTAAGAACGCGCTTAACAGAGCTCAAATTTAGTCAAATGTATGTTGTTGTTGTTTTTTTTCAGTACCGTAATTCAGTATTGTGTCAAGTCTAATATAGTGAAAGAATCAGTTTATTAACTTGAGTTTGATAAATGGCATCTAAAACTTGTGTTTCAGAAAGAAAACGTTAGCTAACTAGTGGCATTTCTGTTAACTTAGCTGAAAATGAGGTCTGATTTCACTTTTTATTTTCACTATCCATTCAGAACGGACCTTCGGGTCACTCAGAAGGCGGTGAAATGATAAATTTGTCTCACTTTCTCTTCGCTGATAAGATATACAGCCAGCATTCCTACATAACATTCCTGTGTGACTCCAGGCAATACTTCCTGGTTTCCTCCCACCGCAGCCTCGATTTCACTTTTAAATGGCAACCGCGTGAAATCAGTCTATTCACCTTTTTCTCTGCGTACGAGCGGGCGCAGCCATTTGAATCATTTTGGCTCGAGACTTCCGGTCTCATTTACTTTCATTCATTTTTAAACATTAAAAACAGCTCGTTCTGCTGCTTGATGTTGCAAACTGATATTTTCTTATTATATTATTCTATTTTGTCTGTATAATCATGCAAACACTTGTTTGTAGAGCGAGTAGTTTGACCGTTTTCAGCCGTTTATTATTCTTGGTCATTTCTCCCATAGGCGACTGAATCGGAAGTTCTAAAACAATCGCAAAAACGAGCGCACCTCCGCATTGAATACGGTCAACAGGATGAACAAATTGACATTGATAGAATGTTAGTCTTGTTTTTGAATCTGCCACTATGCTGACACACAGGCATTTGTAGCTCCGCCCTCTTTTTAAAAGAGCACAATCTCATTTGAATTTAAAGCGACAGTCACCGAAACAGCACAAATAGTATGTGTGGTATTTAGAGCTAAACCTTTACACACACACTTTAAAGACATCAGATAATTTTTATTTTAAAATATTTTATTACTTAAATTTTTTTTTATTAAAATATTTTACATCTTGCAAAAAATGGGCATAATAGGCCCCCTTTAAAAAGTGATTTTCTCAGTTTTTAGATTTTTTGCACTCTTAGATTTCAGATATTCATTCACTTTCCTTCCGCTTAGTCTCTGATTTATCAGAGGTCGCCACAGCAGAATTAACTGCCAAATATTCCAGCATAAAAAAAATCACAGAAAATCTAATAATTTTGACTTTAACTGTATATCATGATATAATAATGAAACCTGTAATGGCTCATTTCCACTGACTGGTACAGTACAGTACGGTACGGGTCGGTACGGGTCACCTTTATCAGGCTTGCGTTTCCACTACAAAGGGTACTTTTGGTAGGCGTGGTGTATAACAGAGTTTCAGTCGACGTCATTCTCGCTCGAATAAATGTGCTTCCTAAAGCAAAAACCCCTCGCACTTTTAGACGGCCTCGTAAGGCAACAGCAGGATACAGCAGATTTTGTTCTTCTTGGCATTGTGGCTGTACATCAAGACAACAACAAGGTTTTTTTTTTTTGTTCGGGTCATCCATTTCTCGTTATTATATGCATACAGTTGTCTCAGCTGTGTAGTGTGTATTGAAAACATGGTGGTTCCTTTGTTTTTCTTCTGGCTAGCTCCACAAGCTCGTGACGTATCTCTGTAACCAATCAGCGTTCAGCTGCCCGTGTAGCTTCGCCTTTTGGTACCCTTTCTCTTATTTGGTACCCTTTCGAAAGGGTGTCGAAAAAGTGGCACGGTACGGTTCGGTACGCTTTTATGGTCTTTTCCACTGTCAAAAGGTGTACCGAACCGTACCGTGCCACTTTTTCTGCACCCTTTAAACCTAACCGTACCATACTGTACCACTCAGTGGAAACGGCCCATAAAGCTGCTTTGAAACTGTATTGTAGAAAGTGCCACAAATATACCTGACCTTACCTGACTTAGTTTTTGTTTTGAGAGCTAGATGCTGTTTTAAAATGACACTTAACTTATGCAGTGGCTAAATGTTGAAAGAAATGCCTAATAATTTGCTGTTAGAGAACAGCTGAATGGACATTTTGTGCGCAGACTATTGCTGTATGAGCAAATGTTTGATTGTTACAACACCAGCGTGTGGAAATGATTATACCCTTTAGAAAACTGCAGTATAATAACAGCTGCAAGCATCTTGAAGACTGGCATGCTGCAGATATATACAGTGCATCCAGAAAGTATTCATAGCGCTTCACTTTTTCTACATTTTCGTATGTTACAGCCTTATTCCAAAATTAATTAAATTCATTTATTTCCTCAACATGCTACTCACAATCCCCCATAATGACAATGTGAAAAAAGAGTTTTTTAAATTGTTTAAATTTATTACAAATAAAAAACCTGAAAAATCACATGTACAGAAGTATTTACAGCCTTTGTCGTGAAGCTCTAAATTGAGCTCAGGTATATTCGGATTTCACCAATGACTGTATAAAATATGGACGACACGCGCCATTTTCCATTAAACGCTCTGAAGAAAAAAAACACCTCGTGACGGGCACAAACTGTCGCAAAAGACTGCTAAAATTTGAGCCTGGGCATGCGCAGAAGGACTGCCTGATGGAGCTAGAGGAGGAGCTGCGGAATGAAACTTCCAACCAAACACTTGAACATCAAATCAACCACGCCCCCCAAACTTCTCACTTGACCGCCGGCGTCTGCGCTATAACAAAGGCGCACTAATGTACACCTTGCGTTTACATAGTAGCCTGCTTTTGCTGTTTTATCAGCACAAATGGTTATAATAACATTAACAAAGGTGAGGTTTTATATAATGAAGGTTTAATCGTGCCAGCTCGGGGCCGCAGCACACATTACTCGTGGGCGGAGTCTGGCTCGGAGGTGGCAGCGTCGGCTCGCTACGTTCCAATCACACGGGGCTTCAGCGTCAACGCTTGACAGAGAACATGTCTGAAGTTGGGGCTGACGCGATCGTCATAGCAGCATCAGCCAATGAAATTAGTCAACAATAGGCCACTGTCTGAGCTGGTGCATTTGCATACAGCGATCTTATTGGCTGACGCTTCC
>CAIGQZ010032741.1:6840115-6859188 GCA_903798205.1 Danio tinwini | reverse complement strand
AATAATAGAAAATGCAGTTGGTTGGTATCCTTGTCTATAACTATGTATGCAAGATTATTTTTAACTGTTCAATAAAAATTTTATCACAAAAAAAAACTAAGTAAAAAAACAAAACAACAATTATACTTTAAAGGAGAACATTGACGATGAACTGAACTGAAAACTGAACTGAAACTAAATTATTAAAAATAAACTTGCGGGACTTAATTTATGTCCTGCGGCAAAATTATTTTTATTATACTTTTAGTGGTCTGCTTGAGGTAGGTCAATTTATTTTTATGCTTTTGATGAAGCAGCATTCGACTTACAGTAAGCTCTTTAGACCATGCGCCAGACCGTTTCACAGTGTTTCGCTGCAATGTCTTTAAATAAATATTATTTAGGCCTATTTTCATTATTCGTTTATTTTTTATTAGTCGTTTATTATTATGTACAATAATTGAGACATAAAATGAGATGGTAAAATATAATCAACAAAAAAAATGTAAATATAAACGTTAATAAAAACATGAATGAGAAAGCTTATTTAATGACTGTCTTAGTCCTATAAAAATAGCAAACACTGAACATCTCTCTTAGACTGATTTCACGCGGCCGCCATTATTAACAGCAAAATCGAGGCTGCGGTGGGAAGAAACCCGGAAGTATCGCCTGAGTCACACAAGAATATTGGGTAGCACTTTATAATAAATACACACTTTGAACCATTTATTAAGCATTAGCAAATGGTGAATTCATTAGTCGTTAAGCATTAACTCTACATTAATAAACGTCAGTAAGCTGTTTATAACTGCAGCTACAAATGCTGTATTAATTGATTTATAACCACATTTATAATGTGCTTAATTGTACTTTTCATACTTTGTGACTGGTTGATTTTTCATTAGTAAATTAGGTATTGCATTATTTACAAACCATTTGTATTTAAGAGTAGTTGGTGGTTATTAAGATCATTCAGAATGAGTTAGTGAATGATTAATAAACTAGTCAAATCAACATTTATATATCTTATTATTCAGGCATTTAGTAATGGTTACTTTGTATGTTAATAAAGGCTTTATTAACTCTACTTCATGCAGTTTTGTGACCTAATCTAAAGTGAGGACTATTTATGCTTTATAAATCCCTTATAAATGACAATTAAAGGCTTGGTGTTCTTCAAATGAACAATAATCTTTGCAATCTTATCTAAAAAGTACAATTACTGGAATAACAGGCGTAACAAAATACGACATAAAATTGAATAAAACAACAGCAATACAATAATTTATCAATATAATAGGCTGCAATGTTTAAACTGAACAGTAATTTTATTTTACATAAGGTTGCAAAGATTTCTTTTTTCATTTAATACAGTTTCATTTGTGTACTTCAAATGAATAGAAATGAATAATGTCATTTATGTATTTTTTTTTCCTGTTTAGAATATAACTGAGCCTTTAATTGTCATTTATAAGGGATTTATAAAGCATAAAGAGTCCTCACTTTAGATTAGGTCACAAAACTTTTAGTAACATACAAATGACTTATTAGTATATGCCTGAATAATAATTATAAATGTAAATTAGAGTAGTTTATTAATCATTTACTAACTCATTCTGAATGATCTTTAAAAACCTACAACTATGCTTAAATAACCGGTTTGTAAATAATGTAATACTTAATTTAGTAATGAAAAATAAATCATCAGCAAAGTATGAAAGTACAATTATTATAAGTCAAGAATACAGCATTTGTAGCTACAGTTACAAACTGCTTACTAACATTTATTAATGTAGAGCTAATGCTTAACAGATAATGAATTCACTATTTGCTAATGCTTAATAAATGGTTCATAGTGTGTAGTTATTATAGTGTTACCTAAGTTTATCCTACTCAGTTATGCGCATATGTTTCTCATGCGCATTTTCAACATTTATGCGCATATTGGCGTTTTCATCGACCAATTTTTTTCATATTTCATATCCAAAATTAACATAAAAATAGGTGGATGGAAATGCAGCTAATGTAAGATGTTTTAGAGGGAGAAAAAAACAAAATATTACATTTAGATTTAGATTATTTAGTCATTTAGCAGATACTTTTGTCCAACGACGGCACTATTTTTTCAATTAAGTTTATTTATAAACTAATTTCGAGAGGAGCTCGTGCTTATGATTGAGTGCAGGTGGTCCCGCATTAGCTAATGTTTGATCCACCAATCAGACCAAGTGTTGAAGAATCCCCCCTTCCACCCCTACTCCACTGTCTTTTCCCTTTACAGGGTGACATGGTGGCCCAGTGATTAGCACTGTTGCCTCACAGCAAGAATTTCACTGGGTCAACTCTTTAACTGACCAAGTTGACATTTCTGTGTAGCTTTTACATGTTCTCCCTGTGCTCGTGTAGGTTTCCCCCGGGTTTCCTCCCACAGGCAAGACATGTGACATAAATAAATTGACCATACAAAATCGACACCATAGTAGAGCACTTAATCAGTAGTATATCCATCCACAGTAATTCACTATTCCTATTCACCATAACAAGCAGGGGAGTTCTGGAGACCTACCTGAGCTCAAACTCTCCTCTCGCCCTACAATGGGAGGGAGCCCCGGGCTCGAGGATCTCATGAGCTCAGGGCTCTCTCCTGAAACAGCATGCCAAACACATTCTATAATCAACCATCAGCTAAGGGTGAACTCTTGAAATAGTCATGTCGCAAATGTTTTCACACCGCATGACCCTCTGGGGTAGCATTCTGTCACTGCTGACAGAATGCTACCCCAGAGGGTCATGCGGTGTGAAAACATTTGCATTTACACTACAAGATGGATCGGCGACAGGGGTTACACTCTGCATGAATTACAATAGGAGAATCACAGACAACTTTGTCTTGGTCCACAATCTACGGGCTCTATTATACACCCGGCGCAATAAGGCGCAGGATGTGTTTGGCGTGATTTGTTGCTATTTTAAGACCAGCGCAACCCTAATTTTCAGGTTTTGAGCCATGTTGTTTAAATAGCAAATCAATTTGTGCCACTTTGTGGACTCATGGGTGTACTGGTCTAAAAAGGAGGTGTGTTAAGGCACATCGTTGCTGCGTTGCTATTTTAAGGAGCTGAAATAGACCGCACCACCTGTCAGGTTTTGGAGACGTATGCATCACCATATGGGACATAAGAACAGGACGTGTGTTTGGATATAACTCAGTTTTTTTATTTTATTTCATTATTATTGTTTATTTATTTGTTTGCTGGAAATTAGAGCTGAATTTGGAAATAGTTTTGAAACAAATCTTTGCGCTTTAACAAAAGTAAAGAGAAAGTAAAGAGGCTGACTGGAGGAGGCTCATTCTTTATCCTCACGCTGCAGATGGTCAGATACGTCTTACAACCAAACACACACGAGAAGCGACATGGAAACAACACAAGGTCATGTAGTTTATCTTTAGATATTAACTACATAATGAGAAAGAAGCCTTTATCGGGGTAGAAAATGTCTACAGTATTCATCTATCCATCTATCCATTTATCTATCTATCTATCTATCTATCTATCTATCTATCTATCTATCTATCTATCTATCTATCTATCTATCTATCTATCTATCTATCTATCTATCTATCTATCTATCTATCAGCAACTACAAACCCAGCCATTCCACACCCACAGCCACAAATGTCTCCTTCCTGAACGAGCTTAATGACTTTTATGCCCGCTTTGAAAGAGACAATAATGAACCCTACATCAGGATCACTTCCTCAACCGACCACTCACCCATTACACTCACCTCCTCAGAAGTCTACACCGCACTGAGTCGGATCAATGTGCGTAAGGCTGCTGGACCAGACGGTATTCCTGGGCGTGTCCTCAAAGCATGTGCAGAACAGCTCGCTGGGGTATTCACAGACATTTTCAACCTGTCCCTTAACCTAGCAGCTGTGCCAACATGCTTTAAAACCACCTCTATTGTGCCAGTGCCGAAACACTCCAGCCCAACATGCCTGAATGACTACCGCCCGGTAGCACTCACACCCATCATCATGAAGTGCTTCGAGCGGTTGGTCCTGGCACATCTGAAAGACTCTCTGCCATCCACACTGGACCCACATCAGTTTGCCTACCGTGGCAACAGGAGCACAGAAGATGCAGTCTCCATAGCACTGCACTCTGTACTCACACACCTGGACAATAAAAACACTTATGCACGAATGCTGTTTGTTGACTTCAGCTCAGCATTCAACACTGTCATACCCTCTAAGTTAATGATCAAACTTAGAGACCTGGATATAGACACGTCTCTCTGTAACTGGGTTATGGACTTTCTGACTAACAGACCTCAGAATGTTAGATCAGACCACATTTGCTCCACCACCGTCACACTCAACACTGGTGTACCACAGGGCTGTGTGCTGAGCCCTTTCCTCTACTCCCTTTTCACCATCGACTGTAGGCCTGTGAACAGATCCAACGTCATCATCAAATTTGCAGATGACACCACAGTGATTGGTCTAATCAGCAACAATGATGAGACTGCCTACAGGGAGGAGATACAGCATCTGGCCACGTGGTGCACCAACAATAATCTGCTCCTTAACACCGACAAGACCAAGGAGCTCATTGTGGACTTCAGGAAGGGACGAACAGGCTCACATGATCCCATCTACATCAATGAGATGGCCGTCGAGCCTGTATCATCCTTCAAGTTCCTGGGGACCCACATCTCCAAGGACCTTTCCTGGACCACCAACACCTCCAGCCTGGTCAAGAAGGCTCACCAGCGCCTATTTTTCTTAAGGCAACTTAAGAAGAACCAGCTGTCATCAGCCGTCTTGGTGAACTTCTACCGCTGCACAATAGAAAGCATCCTGTCGAACTGTGTCACAGTCTGGTATGGAAGCTGCTCTGTTGCGGAGCGTAAGGCACTGCAGCGAGTGGTGAAAACTGCCCAACGCATCACAGGGACCACACTGCCAGCCATAGAGGACATCCAGAGGAAACACTGTCTGCGCCGAGCACGCAGTATTCTTAAAGATTCCTCTCACCCTGCTCACAGACTGTTTTCTCTCCTGCCTTCTGGCAGGCGCTTCAGGCTCCCCCGGACAAAAACCAGCAGACTAAAGAACAGCTTCTTCCCCAGAGCTGTCTCCCTCTTGAACTCTGCTCCCCACTGACTTTTTGCCCCCCTAATACACCCCACTCTCCTCTCCTCATAACTCAGACTCATCATAATCACTGCACTACTTAACATTTGCACATTTAAAAATTGCACATATTCATTGCACTGATTCATTTATTTGAACTGTACACACCTACTGCACATGTACATTTGTAAATTATGTACACATCCACTGTACATATACATTTGTAATTATGTTTATCTATCTGCACACTTCTGATTATTAATAGCAACCTGTACATTTATCCATCTATTGTAAATCTCTGTTCATTGCTAACACAACCTGTATATAATGTTCATAGTACATCCATTTGTAAATATCACCATAGTTTTTCTATAACTGCACTTTATAACTTATACCTGTATCCTGCACTTGCTGCTATTGCACTCCTGGTTAGACCTAAACTGCATTTCGTTTCCTTGTACTTGTACATGTGTGATGACAATAAAGTTGAATCTAATCTAATCTAATCTATCTATCTATCTATCTATCTATCTATCTATCTATCTATCTATCTATCTATCTATCTATCTATCTATCTATCTATCTATCTATCTATCTATCTATCTATCTATCTATCTATCTATCTATCTATCTATCTATACAGTATCCATCCATCCATCCATCCATCCATCCATCCATCCATCCATCTATCTATCTATCTATCTATACAGTATCCATCCATCCATCCATCTATCTATCTACTGTGAGATAATTTTCTAGAGCATTAGCTCTCTTTTTTCCCCATTGCACTCAACTCAGGGGCGAGTAAACTGCCAGCATCATTCTGTTTACACAACCAGTATAAATTGTGGCCTATTATTATGGTCAGTGAAATAATTACGTGTTATTAATTTGCTGCTTGTGTATGCAGTGTGAGATAGACTTGGTAAATTATTGCTTTCAGCCTCTCGTCTGTGTCTAGGCAAAGCCCACTCAATAACTATGTGAAGGCTAAGGAACAAAATTTCTGTATCAGTAGGGAAAAAGATTTCTCAGTGTGCACAGATGGGTTATAGTTTATTCAATTTAAAGGGATAGATTATGCAAAAATGATTTACTCCTAATTGAGTACAAAAAATGTCAGTATTTTAACAACATAGGCTCATTCGGAAAACATACCCCTATATAGATTTTTGAAGATCACAAATTATGTAGCCAGAGGTACGTATAGTTACATTTCGTCTTTAAAAGGAATGCTACGGGGTGGTATGATGCTGTTCCTTTTCGCGCTATGAGCTGACCCATTACCTCAGTGAGGACGACTTTCCCGCTGTTACCAGTTTGCCCAGTGGCTCCCCATGTATGTCGGCGGACTTGTGGCGTAGAGCGGAGTTGACCACGATGCCAGCATTCGATTCCAGCAAAGAGCATTTGCAGAGAGCAGGCAAAACAATAACAAATGCCAAAAAATAAAATAAACCAGTAAATAACAGGGTGAGAATGTGGTAAAATCTGAAAAGGTGGTAAAAATCAGGCTGCCGCGAGGGCTTTTCTGTTTCTGGATTGCTTTTGAAAACACTATTGGTTGGGTTTAGGGAAGGCGGTGATCGGGTCAATTGATGCTTTTGAAAACACTATCGGTTGGGACTAGGGAAAGGGGTGGGTCGGGAGATTGGTTGGTCAGTCAGTCAGTCGACAGCAGCCTCTGGTGAAATTACGTGAGGACAGCAGGCGAGAATGCCACTCGCAAGAGAAATTTGAGATCTGAAAAAGCGTACACAGCGCCCTCTGGTGGATTTGCGAAAACAAAAACTGTAAAAAATCCTGGGAGGTATTTGGCGCTCTCCAGAAATGTATATAGGGGTACGTTTTTAGAATAAGCCTGGGTTTACTTCTACTTGAGTAATGGATGTTTATTTTTGCAACCTGTCCTTACAGGTTTTCAGCTTTCCTCAGAATATCTTCTTTGTTTTGGAACAAGTGAAGGGTGAGTAAATGATTTTTGTGTGAAATATCCCTTTAAGCATATTTTGGCTACTTCAGACATCAACATTTGAAATACGCATACCGTCTGTTTCTGACAATTATAAAAGTGTCTTTGTTACTATAATGAAAGTCCTTGTTGGTCTCATACAAAAAAAAAAAATACAGTACCTAAATTTTACAGTTTATTACAGTTTTTCTCAGTCGCTTTAGTATATTTCTCAGATCAGAATGGATTCTCCAAACTAATCTTCACATCATTGTGCACATCAAAAAAGCAGTTTCTCATTGCTTTGAACAAGTTGCGAATGCTTTTGTACATCCATGCTAATGATTATGTGCAATTCTCTGATGTTTCCTACATTTTCAATTGCTTATGTTATGTTTATCAAAATGTATTATTTTGGTCTCTAATGAAGAGTGATGGGAATAACGGCGGTATGAAGAAACGGTGATACTAACGGTGATACTTTATTAAGTAACGAGTAATCAACTGAATTACATTTTTTACTGTTAAAAAGCTGTTACCGTTACTGACAATAAAATGCACATTACTATAAGTGCAACACAGGCTCATTTTGAAAACGTAGCCCTATATACGCTTCTGGAGATCGCGAGCAAGAAGTACATATGGCTGCATTTCAACTTTAAATATGAATGCTACGGGGCGATATGACGCCGTTCCTTTTCTCGCTTACCAGCTGACTGCTGTAAGCTCCATATGGACAGCTTTTCCGCTGTTACCAGTCTGTCCAGTTAGCTCGTCATGTACGTTGGCGGACTTGAGACGCAGAGGGGAGTTGATCATAATGACGGGATTCAAGTCTGGTGAAGAACGATTCCCGAAAGCGTGTAAGACAAAAACATAAGCCAAAAAATAAAATAGACAAGTGGGTGAGACTTTGGTAAAATCTGAAAATGTGGTAAAAATTAGGGAAGGGCTTTTCTTTTTCTGGATTGCTTTTTTTAACTGTCAGTTGGGATTACTGCAAAAAAAAAAAAAAAAAACGTAGCTCTTGGGACGTATTTGGCACTCTCTAGAAATGTATATAATGGTACATTTTCAGAATGAGCCTGGGTTGTATAATTGAGAACACTGAATCGATTTTCATGCGAGCAGCATTTCTCACAGCCATAGGACCTCTCTTTTTGGGGTGAGTGTGTGTTCAGGGCTGGGGTGGGACACATAACCAACCAGTGATGATTGATTGGTGTGCTTGTGAACGTGGTGTAACTAAGAATGTGATGATTGGCTTAGAGTACATTTCCATCGTTTGTCAATCAAAGTTTGCATGTTCTCCCCGAGTGGGTTTCCTCCGGGTGCTCTGGTTTTCCCCGCAGTCCAAAGACATGCGCAATAGGTGAAATCATTCATTCATTTTGGCTTAGTCTCTATTTCAAAGGTTGCCACAGCGGAATGAACCACCAACTATTCCAGCATGTGTTTTACGCGGAGGATGCCCTTCCGGCCGCAACCCAGTATTGGAAAGCACCCATACACTCTCATTCACACACTACTGACAATTTAGATAATTAAATTGACATATATCGCATGTCTTTGGACCGTGTACAATGATGTAAACCTGACAAAACTACCTTCATATTAAAACAAAATCAAATGGAAAACACTTGGCGAATTGTTTATTTAAAATCCATGCTTGTTATTTATCCTCACTTTCGCACATTTTGGGAAACTGCCATGACCGGCGAGGTTGTTTGATCAACAATATGGCAGTAAGAAACCCCAGATCAAGTTTCATATCAAACGGCGGTTCAAGAAAGTTGAAGCACAATAAAAGATAACAGGCTGAACTCACCGGAGATCTTGTTCCTACATTTTCTGGTGGATGTTGATGGCGAAGAAACGTTACTTGTATCTGTACAGCATTTTTAGTCTTCAACTCGCCTCAACTCACAGTTTCCATAGTTACGGGCTGGGAGGAATTGAAGACTGAAAATGACATACAGGAGAATCTTTCTTCATCAGCTGGAGTTTGATGAATACCTGAAAACATCTCTCAGACCTTCACACTGTGAAACACCCTGATGGATTTGAACCAATAAGAATTCGTCTGGCATGGAACTTTCTTACCAAAAAAATAAATAAAATAAATCCATCTCTGTGATTTTTGTGTGTGTGTGTGAAATCTTCAGATTGGTTCCCAATGGATTTCTGCACCTTTAGATACCCAGAAACACATTATCTAAATTATTTCTGTCAACAGTTTCAATCTATTAGTTTTACCAGCACCTGAATAAAAGGCAAGGCATGTTTTTTTATATAGCACATTTATTACACAGTGGCAATTCAAAGTGCTTTACATAAACAGGATAAAAAAACAAGTATAAGAAAATACAAAAACAGATAAAAATGTGTTTAAAAGAATGAAAAAGAAAGGAAAGACACAATAGTGTGATTTTTGTGTTTCCCTGTGAGATCAGGCTAGAGGATTGGCACATGAGCGCAGAAAAGAGATGTGAACCTGCAAAAGACATTGTCCAGTCTGAAATGTGTGTGTGAGTGAGTGAGTGAGTGAGTGAGTGGGTGAGTTGGTGAGTTGGGGTGGTGTGTATGGGGGTGTATTCTGTTTGATGGATGAATATAGTCTGGATACCCATTCATTTTCTATGGCGGTCACTTTTGACCGGGAACACCACAGGTGTAACAAGGTTAATTAAAACACTTACAATTCAATGAAAGAGGTGATCATCACTTTTATATGTTCAAGTGCATAGTGTGGAGGATATCATAGGGCCTTGAGGCAATCAGATGTAAAACACAATATTTATAAGTGTTTTAAGTTGTAAATCGGTCAGATTTGACCCGAACACCACAGGAAGGTTAATAAACAGCTAATTAGAAGTTTATTAAGATAGTAGTGTTAGTTAATGGTTTGTTAATACTGTGAATTGTGACAAAGTAAAGTGTTACCAATAAAACTTAAACTCAGCCTCCAGATTCCCGAATGTCTGCTGTGAGTTTGCGAAATGATTGACAGGTCAGAATTGGTTAAATCAGAGCTTCCCAACGTGAGGGCACTGTGGGGAATTTGTGTGCTGATAGAAAGCAAAGCCAATAAAAGGAATTCCGTGAATGTTCTGTTAAATTACTGAAAGACCAACTTCAAGTAAATATTTTAGGTCAGGGGTTGGATAAGAAAAGAAAAAAACATACACAAACTTGTGGATGCCTGGGCTGACAAAGAATTTGTCCATGGCCTGCAGACATGTTTTATTGACTTGGTTAGTCAGTCTGACAGCATATGCAGGCTGTAAGAATCTTATCATTGCGTGTTCTTTATATATTTTCAGTGGGACATGAACATATGAATGATTAGCTAACTGTGACCCACTCCAACTAAATCACTGATTGAGTCAAATTCATTCATTCATTGATTTTCTTTTACAGCTTAGTCCCTTTATTAATCTGGGGTTGCCAGAGCGGAATGAACCACCAACTTATCCAGCGTATGTTTTACACAGCAGACGCCCTTCCAGCTGCAACATCCAAACCGGAGCACCCGGAGGAAACTGACATCAACACGGGGAGAACATGCAAACTCCACACAGAAACGGCAACTGCCCAAGCCAAGGCTCGAACCAGCAACCTTTTTGCTGTGAGGTGAACATGCTACCCACTGCGCCACCGTACAGCCACAACAAAATCATTTTATAGTAAAAAATATAATAATTTTGTTTAAAAATGAAAAGCTGCTTTTATTCCAGCAAAAAAAAAAAAAAAAAAAAACACATAAGAAATACTATGAAAATGTCATCGCTCTGTTAAATTCCACTTGGGAAATATTTTAAGCAGAATATAAAGTTTGAAAATTTTGACATCAACTGTATACATTATATGTATATATACATATATATGGCTGTATATCGGTACTAGTGGGAGGTGTTTGTCACATTAGTGTCCCGCCAGTGATGATATACAACCATATCACACTGCTATGAGTGTGATATTGCGTTTATACAGCAGTTCGACAGTATAATTGTGTATATAAAAAAGAAAATCAAACACGGAGAGCCTCAAAATACTTTTGTATAAGAAACTACTTTCTTCCGCCCTTCATTCACATCTGCAGCTGACATCAGAACAGCAGAAACCTCACCAACGTCACTTTAGAGCGAGTATTTGAATGATTCTCTAGCGTAATGTCTAAAGTGATGACAAAACAGGTGATTTGTATTTCTCTGTTGCAATCCAGATATCACAATAATTAACCACGAAAAAGCCAAAGCAAAGCAAACACTACCAGACTACTATGGTATAAATACAGCACTACAACATACAAAAGAGAGAGATTGGCATACAATGACACAATGTTCTCCCCTAAGGACTCATTAAGCCATCTCTGATGCCATCTTGTGGTGAAATGTCAACCGTTTTTGCTCTGCTCAATGACAGGCTAATGGTTGCCGGCGGCGCGCTGAATCTCAGAAATGATAAATATTTAAAATAGGCATTATCCTTATAAACAAACTGCATAAACTTAATAACTACATTCAATTCAGCTCAATTCAATTCACCTTTATTTCTATAGCGCTTTTACAATGTAGATTGTGTAAAAGCAGCTTCACATTGAAGATTATAGTAAATTGAAACAGTGTCAGTTCAGTTTTCAGTTTTTACATTTAGTTCAGTTTAGCTCAGTTCAGTGTGGTTTAATAATCACTACTGAGAGTCCAAACACTGAGGAGCAAATCCATTGATGCAGAGCTCTACAGATCCCGAACCATGCAAGCCAGTGGCGATAGCGGTGAGGAAAAAACTTCACCAATTGGCAAAAGTGAAGAATTAAAAAACCTTGAAAGAAACCAGGCTCAGTTGGGCAAGACCCACAGCTGTTGTCCTACAGCTGCAATATTTGTCAAACTGTAGTGAGTTTATTGATCTGCTGTCACATGTGGGAGGAGTTATACAGAAGGGTGAGGAGGCTGTACGAGTGCTGTTATTGCAGAATATCGCACGGCTATCCGCCAATCAGATTCGGGAACCAGACAGAACTGTTGTATAAATATACTACAGCTCAGAACAATGTTTTGTGTATAATTTGTACATTTTGTGGCAAGTACAGTGCAAAAAATGCTTTTCTTACTTAGATTTTTTTGTCTTGTTTCTAGTCCAAATATCTAAAAATTCTTAAATCAAGAAGTATTTTCTAGGCAAGCAAAACATAATGTCTTGTTTTCAGAAATAATATGCCAATACTAAATGAGTTTTTCCTTAAAACAAGCTAAATAATCTTGTTTTTCCTTTTGACATAAGATTATTTTGCTTACCCCATTGGCAGATTATTTAGCTTGTTTTAAGCAGTGTAGCTGTATAAAAAGCAGGATAAAGAACATCCAGGCGGTTGTTTTCACAGAATGAAACCTTTTAGTCTAATACAAAAGACCTCAATGGCACCATCCTATGACTGAATAAAACATAGGTTTAGTGTAGTAATAATAAGTTATTATGACTCTGAACAATGTTTTTATATCTATCATATTTAGAATTTCTGGCAAGTAGTCGTGTAATAAATGGGATAAAGTACATCCAGGCGATTGTTTTTTTTTAGAATAAAGCCCTTCATTGTCACATAACATTGATCTGCTTCGTGTCGGGATGAAAATAAGCTTTTTTATATAGCGATAACAACTGTCTGGATGTATTAGTTCATATTAGTCAATAAATGATCTAAACTTAACTATTCATGCATTCATTTTCCTTTGGCTTAGTCTCTGACTTATCAGAAGTCGCCACAGCAGAACGAACTGCCAACTCATTCATTCATTCATTCATTTTCTTTTCGGCTTAGTCCATTTATTAATCCCGGGTCGCCTCAACGGAATGAACTTCCAGCTTATCCAGCACATGTTTTACGAAGCTGATGCCCTTCCAGCTGCAACCCATCTCTGGGAAACATCACTCATTCACACTCATACACTACGGACAATTTAGCCTACCCAATTCACCTCTACCGCATGTCGTTGGACTGTGGGGGAAACCGGAGCACACGGAGGAAACATGCAAAATCCACACAGAAATGCCAACTGACCCAGCCGAGGCTCAAACCAGCAACCTTCTTGCTGTGAGGCGACAGCACTACCTACTGCGCCACAGCGTCGCCCATGAACCGCCAACTATTCCAGCATACGTAAGTATTTTACGTTTTGTCAGTTTAGTGGCTAATTTGTACGAATTCGTACGAGTTCAGTCGTACGAAAATGTACGATTTTAAAAAGGAGGCGTGGCACCTAACCCCAACCATCATTGTGTGATGAGCAAATCGTACTAATTTGTACAAATTAGATAGTACGAATTCATACGAATTAGCCACTAAATCAAAATGTTACGAATTGCCATGAGATTGTGTTGGTTTTAGACAGCGGATGCCCTTCCAGCTGCAACCCAGTACTAGGACTAACACATTATCGCATTCACACACACTCATACATTACGGCCAATTTAGTTCATCCAATTCGCTTATAGCGCACATCATTGGACTGTAAGGGGAAACCGGAGCACCTGGAGGAAACCAACATGAACACGGGAAGAACATGCAAACTCCACACAGAAATGCCAACTGGCCCAGCTGGGACTCAAATCATCGACCTTCTTGTTGTGAGGCAATAGTGCTACCACTGAGCCATCTTGCCGCCCAGACATGTCCAATCAGTATTAAATCTACCACAAACATGCCAAGAAGGCTGATCTATTCAGAATACACTGCTTCAGACAGATGATAAAAGCCACGCAACAAAGCAGGACAGAGGTTTTGATATGATATCACATCTGACAAGAGTCTCTCTGAACCGTCCTGAGAGATGCGTCTCAATGACAGACACGACTTTACTGACACTTCTTTGTTGTCTCTGCTTTTTTTCGTCCATCTGTATGCAGCTGAAATGACATATTCTTCTGAAGCTTGCTGAACTTGGATTAAAGCAGCCTGCAGCTGATCTGTGGCGTTTTTGGATACGCGAATAAAAACGTGTCCGAATGCAGGAAATGTGCAGCGTGTTCATTTATTTCAATAGCGTGAAAAAAAAACGCAATCAGTTGTTAGATGAAGCATATCAGAGCAAAGAGGTAATTAATCAAGCACAATGAATGCTGCGCTCGTCTTTTCCTGAAAGACTATATAGAAGCAAGAGCCAGACGCTCAGAGCCAGACACATAATTAACCTGGGATGAACCGATTGTAAATCAATGCAATGATTTACCATCTAAATATAAGTCGTGGATGTTTGAAAGGATGTTTTTGGCATCATTCTGACTCAAGATATTGAGCCTGGACAAAGAGATCATACAATAACAATGCATTACAGTGAATATGGTGAAATCATTAAGACTCTGGAGAATGATAACAGTGTGAACTCACTTGAAAAATTACTGTACTACAGGGTTTTTTGAACCACAATATAATAAATTCATTCATTTATTTTCCCTCGGCTAAGTCCCTTTATTTATCAGGGGTCGCCACAATGGAATGAACCGCCAATTTATTCAGCATGTGTTTTACGCAGCGCATGCCCTACCAGCCACATCCCATTACTGGAAAACATCCATACACACTCACATTCAAACACACACACACACATCATGTGAAATGTAACTTATCCAATTCACCTATAGCACATATCTTTGGACTGTGGGGGAAACCGGAGCACTCGGAGGAAACCAACACGAACACGGGGAGAACATGGGGATACTTTATTTAATTATTATTATCATCATCATCATCATCATCATCATCATTATCATCATCATTATTATTATTTATAGTAAAAAGATGGTTACTTTTTAAAATCATCTTATAAATAATTTATTAAATTATTAAATTATTTTAAAAAGTAATTTAAATTTTTTTTTGAATTTTTAAAAATATATTTAATGGTATCACTTTATTTTGATGTTTTTTTTAACTCATTTTGTTGAATTTAAGTTACATTGCATCTACATGCCAAATAATTCTCATTAGATTATAAATAGACTGTTAGGTTAGGGTTGGGGTTAGGGTTAGTGTAAGTTGACATGTACTTGCAAAGTTTTTTATAGTCAGTTAAATGTCTGTTAAAGGAGCATATCAGTCTACTAATACTCAAATGGAACGTAATTGGCATGTAGTTGCAATGCAACTTTTAGTCAACAATATGTACAATAGAGACTATCAAAATAAAGTCTTATCTATTTCATTAATATTTCATTTTTTGCATGTTGCTTAAATACAGTAGGTTATTTTGAATGGTTAAAAAGCCATTGCTAGAGGTTGCAAGTCAGAAAAACCTACCACTATGTCAGCATAGCTATTTTTTTTCAACTCTCTTAAAAAATGTCTCAAACTCAGTTGTAAACTGCTTTTAAAAATCTGCCAAAACAGCAGCTGCGGTAAAACATAACAGGTCATTTGACTCTCAATTCTCCCTTTACCAGATGTTAAAAATGTAATTACAGTCTTGTTACATTTTTATCATTCCATCTTGGGCTGGTTGTGAACAGTTTTTTAAAAGGGAAATCCTGCCATCGTTTACTCACACTTTACTTACAAACCTGAGTTTCTTTCTTCTGCTGAACTTGGAAGGTTATTATTAGAAATGTTCAAAGCCAATAACCCTTGACTTCTATAGTATTTGTTTTTCCTACTATGGAAGTCAGTTGTCATAGGTTTAGAACATTCTTCAAAATATCTTCTTTTTGTGTTCAACAGAAAAAAAGAAACTCATAAAGGTTTTAAACTACTTGAGGGCGAGTAAATTTCCATTTTTAGAATTATCCCTTTAGGTTTCATTTCTCATCTTTCTGAGTCATGCAGTGCAATAAAGTCTTGTTATTTAATTTTTAATAAATTATTTCACATAGTTTAGTTTAGTTTAGCTTAGTTTAGTGTAGTTTAGCTTAGTTTAGTGTAGTTTAGTGTAGTTTAGTTTTTTTTGGTTGTGGTTATTTTGTACTACTACACATCACTAGCTTATTTATTATTATTATTATTATTATTATTATTATTATTATTATTATTCATTTTCTTTTCGACTTATTCCCTTTATTAATCTGGGGTCGCCACAGCGGAATGAACCGCCAACTTATCCAGCATATGTGTTATGCAGCGGATGCCCTTTCAGCTGCAACCCATCACTGGGAAACAATTATACACACTCATTCACACATATACACTACGAACAATTTAGCCTTCCCAATTCATCTATTGTGCATGTCTTTGGACTTGTGGGGGAAACCAGAGCACCCGGAGGAAACTCACGCGAACACAGGGAGAACATGCAAACTCCAAACAGAAATGTCAACTGACATAGCCGGGGCTCGAACCAGCAACCTTCTTGCTTTGAAGCGAACGTGCTACCCACTGCGCCACCGTGACTATTATTATTATTAGTAGTAGTAGTAGTAGTAGTAGTAGTAGTAGCAGCAGTAAAACCTGCATGGTTACTTTTTTAATCATCTTATAAATAATTTATTAAACAGAAAATATGTTATTTGCACAGTACAGTACGATGTGATTAATTAAAAATAAATATTGTGATGAAAATAAATATACATTTTTAATTTTCAGCAGAAATGGTCCTTTATTTATATCACAGCAGATGGCATAAATGGCCAGTTATGAGCTCAACACAGACGCGCTGATGCTCTCAGAACCCCTGAAGGCATCTAACCTTTTCACTGTCTAATAGTCCAAACCAAATCTCCATCCACCACCTGCTTGCTGACGTCTTGTTGGAACAGGTACTCTGTTCAGCAGACATCCAGAAACCCATGCATTTGGACCACCCATCAGTGAATGAAATGGAAAAATGGGGGGAAATGATACAAAAAATATCTTAAAGGGCACCTATTGTACCCCTTTTTACAAGACGCACAATAAGCCTATGATGTCCTTAGACTGTTTGTGAAGTTTCAGCTCAAAATAGTACACACATAATGTTTTATGACTCGATGAAACTACCTTTGCTTTGATCCAAATTGTGCTGTTGAGATCTGGTGACTGTGAATGTTATGGCCAGAGAAAGGCAGGTTAACAGAGTTTATTGTGTGTAAGTGTCCTGAACGTAAGTGTATTCAGGACTCAGATACAGGACTGACAGCAGTATGCTGTGGCAGTGTGAACATAATTTAATCATTAAATCCACCAGAAACGCTATCACCACAGACATGGATGTTCTCGAATGAAAAGCAATTGCTTGCTGCTTGGCATCTGAAAATGTTTGCGCTCTCTCTGCTTTGCTATCAATCTCATCAATCTGTGCCAGTGGACAGATACCTTAAGTCCAGCCACTTAGAAACAACATGTTCCTTCAACAAGACAACAAATACGTGACACTGGCTACACTTCTACAGAACACACATTTTTGCTGTAGTGCAGAGTGAAGTGAACACTAGGAGGCAGTGAAACCACTGTAACCTGTTGAATAAAGTTAGCAGAACAAACTAGAGTTGAGATTTAGAGAGTTTCTAGAGGTTTAGAGTTGACAAAACAAATCCAACCTGGCCTCCCATCAAGCAATTTAGTCTAATAGACATCTAAACATAGATGGCTAAGATTAATAGGGTAAATTTGCAGTCAATTGAAATCTACAACCCCAAATCAGAAAAAGTTCAGCCTGCATGGAAAACACGAATAAAAAAGAAAAAAGTCATTTCTAAATTTACTTGTATTTTATTAACGACAGCTAATTATTTAATGTGTTGTCCATGAATTTTTTTATTTTTTAGATGAACACAAATTCCAATTTTGGTTCTTGTGTCTGAATAATGCACAGGTTAGTGTATTCTCCATAAGCTGTTTTCATCTCTGTCAGCTTTGCATTTTTGACTGTTTGTCGTCATCTTGTGCCTAAATAATGCACAGGTTAGTGTATACTCCATCAGCTGTTTGCGTTTCTGTCAGCTTTGTGTTTTTGACAGTTTGGCGCCATCTTGTGACTGAATAATGCACAGGTTAGTTAATACTCCATCAGCTGTTTACGTTTCTGTCAGATTTGCGTTTTTGACTGTTTGGTACCATGTTGTGACTAAATAATGTGCAGGTCAGTGTATACTCCCATTAGCTGTTTTCATTGCTGTCAGCTTTGCCTTTTTGACTTTATGGCACCATCTTGTGACTGAATAATGCACAGGTTAGTGTATACTAGATCAGCCATTTTCGTTTCTGTCAGCTTTGCATTTTTGACTGTTTGGCGGCATCTTGTGCCTGAATAATGCGCAGGTTAGTGTATACTCCATCCGCCATTTTCGTTTCTGTCAGCTTTGCCTTTTTGACTCTTTGGCACCATCTTGTGACTGAATAATGCGCAGGTTAGTGTATACTCCATCAGCTGTTTATGTTTCTGTCAGCTTTGTGTTTTTTACTTTTTGGTGCCATCTTGTGCCTGAATAATGCGCAGGTTAGTGTATACTCCATCAGCTGTTTTTGTTTCTGTCAGCTTTGTGTTTTTGACTGTTTGGCGCCATCTTGTGACTGAATAATGCACAGGTTAGTGTATACTCCATCAACTGTTTTTGTTTCTGTCAGCTTTGTGTTTTTGACCGTTTGGCACAATTTTGTGACTGAATAATGCGCAGGTCAGTGTATACTCACATCAGCTGTTTTCATTTCTGTCAGCTTTGCATTTTTGACTCTTTGGCACCATCTTGTGACTGAATAATGTGCAGGTTAGTGTATACTGCATCAGCTGTTTTCGTTTTTGTCAGCTGGTTGTTTTTGACTTTTTGGCGCCATCTTGTGACTGAATAATGCGCAGGTTAGTGTATGCTTCATCAGCTGTCTTTGGTTCTGTCAGCTTTGCGTTTAATTGAAGAATTAATGAACTATTGAGGCTCAGAACAATGTTTTGTGTATAATTTTATGGTTACTGTCAAACGTAATGCTTTTTCGCCATTACCATTAATCAATGACAAAAACTAGATTAAAATTCTAAGACTGAAATTAGAATACATGGCCCTGAGAATATATATATATATATATATATATATATATAT
>CAIGQZ010032741.1:6775893-6812334 GCA_903798205.1 Danio tinwini | reverse complement strand
ATTATTATTATTATTATTATTATTATTATTATTATTATTATTATTATTATTATTATCTTCCATTATTCACATTAAACCTTTTTCACACAGATCCAAAACCACCAAGTCTAAACAAAAAATAATAATAATTTGAGAGTTAAAGAATTTTTGTAAAAAAATTGGCTCATTCATTCATTCATTCATTCATTCATTCATTCATTCATTTTCCTTCAGCTTAGTCCCTTATTTATCAGGGGACGCCACAGCGGAATGAATCACCAACTATTCCAGCATATGTTTTACACAGCGGATGCCCTTCCAGTAACCCAGTTCTGGAGATTCACATTCACACTGATACACTACGGCCATTTTTGTTTACCCAATTCATCTATAGCGCATGTCTTTGGACTGTGGGGGAAACCGGAGCATCCAGAGTAAACCCACGCCAACACAGAAATTCCAATTGGCCCAGCCGGTACTTGAACCACCAACCTTTTTGCTGTGAGGTGACAGTGCTAATCACTGAGCCCATCACTTGATTGTTATAATTTAAAATGTGCAATAACACATGGTGATGAAACCCAACTAGTACCGATAGTGGATTTAGTTTAGTTATCTTATGATCACATCATGACCAACATTCATTCTTACAATAAAGGTAAATAAAAAAGTGTTTCAGCAGGATTGCAAAAGAACCACCATAAGAATCTTTTAGTAAATGATTCTTAAAGGAATAGTTCACCAAAAAAAAAAGAATTACCCCATAATTTACTCACCCTCAAGCCATTATCTGTACATGACTTTCTTCTGTCAGATAAACAAAATTGGTGGTAGTTCAAAATTTTATCCTGGTTCTTCTATGTTATATAATGGTGATGGTGACCGCAAATTATGTAGCCGGAGGTACGTATTGCTTCGTTTAGTTTTTTTTAAACGAATGCTACGGGACGGTATGACGCCGCTCCTTTTCGCGCTTACCAGCTGACCTCTCACCTCCGTGTGGAGGGTTTTCCCGCCACAACCAGTTTGTCCTGTTAGCTTGTCATGTTACGTCAGCGGACTTGAGACAAAGAGAGTAGTTGACCACGACGACGACGACGATGGGATTCGAGTCCAGGGAAGAGCGGTTCCAGAAATCAGGTAAGATAAAAAAGGGAAGTGCAAGCACAGCAAGAAGGTCGCTGGTTCGAGCTTCGGCTGGGTCAGTTGATGTTTCAGTGTAGAGTTTGCATGTTCTCCTTGCGTTCGCATAGGTTTCCTCCGGGTGTTCCGGTTTCCCCCACAGTCCAAAGACATGCGGTACAGGTGAATTGGGTAGGCTAAATTGTCAATAGTGTATGTGTGAATTAGTGTGTATGGATGATTCCCAGAGATGGGTTGTGGCTAGAAGGGCATCCACTGCGTAAAACATGTGCTGGATAGTTTGGCGTCATTCCGCTGTGTCGACCCCGGATTAATAAAGGGACAAAATTTATACTTCTGCATCAAGCGCACGCATATGCTATGGCGCAGCTTATGTGTGGATGCATAGCCCTCACCATGGCCGTCGGCGATGCGCAACTCTCAAAAAATGTAACACGTGCGTAGTGTAAGGTCTGTGATTGGTCGGCTTGGTAGCACTGTCGAGCATTGTTTTTGAACCCAAAAAAGGACCAAATATATGCTGCATGTAGTTTTTTCTGCCATTAGTAACATATCAAAGACTGCAAGGGTCTGCATATGTTTAAATACGTTCATTTATTTATTTGTTTTATATAATTGCAGACGTTACAGTAGGCTGTCATTGATCTGCAGTTATAATCAGTGCTTAACATTAACTTTTTTGATCACCAGCCAGAGTAGCTAGAAGTTTTCCAACATTACTAGCCACTCACCATTTTCACTAGCCACAATTTTGTTGTTGGTAAAATATATTTTATATGCATAAATTTGACTTTGACATGCTAAAATTACTTCATTTCGATTTTGTGGAATGTCCACATGCCTCCTAATTCATTTTACTTTTGTGTATGCTGTGTATGAGCTTGCTCAGTGAGCATGGGCACATGGGTCATGGTGTTATAATGTTGTATTACAATTAGTTTTTATTTCACAGGACTTTTCAGAGCTCAAAGTATTTACCAAATGTATCTCTTACCACACTAAAAATAAATAAATAATTACTTCTTAGCCACAATTTTTAAATAAAACATTTCTTTAAAAAAAACAGTTAACACCAGTTAACTACACATAAATGAGAAGTTAATATCCTATATCCTGTTTAAATAATAGTTAAAGCGAAAGCAACCGGTGCTGCTTACAAAAAGACCAATCTGGAGCTCTTGAAAGCAGCAGGACTGTGGGTGCATGAACAACTTTTTGTCTAGTCTATTTGAAAGGGAACCGATCACACCAGTTTCATTTCCAGGCACGGTTGTTTCAAGCAAGGAAACGGGAGCGCGCACGTGTTTTAAACAGTCGTGCGCATCACATCAGCTGTTGGCGCGAGTGACTATACTCTCATTCGGTAATCAACCGACTTTCTTTTGCCCGCACAAACACGATTATATTTGTCAGTCATGCTGCTTCTCGATTCTAAGATCGCATTTGCACGAATATTGGGCCATCCTTATTGTTGAATCCTGCTTTTAAGAAAACTACAATTTAAAAATGATTTCCAAGCAGCCAAAGTGGCTAGTGGAGGTGTCTGTCTGACCCACCAGAGCTGAAATGTACTCGCATTTGGCGGGTTGGCGGGCATTAATGTAAAGCCCTGGTTATAATCAAATCATGTTCATAGAAAAGTTAGTAATAAACATTTATACACAAGAATTAATGTGTATAAAGCATCTGTTTTGTGAGAAGTGCTTCTCATATGATTTGTGAACGACCTGTACAGCTTTACTGTAGACATTTATTCGAGCGAGAATGGCGTCGCCTGAAACTCTCTGTAGTACACCTTGCCCACTAAAAGGGTACCCTTGGTAGTGGAAACGCAAGCCTGCTCAGTGTTGCCAGATTGGAAATGTAAAAGTATCTAACCAGAACCTCAAAATTATCGTATTTGGAGGACAATTATCGTACACAAGTCAAAAGGAGAGTATACAGATATTATCTAGACAAATAGTGTTTTGACACAACGTGCAAATTACCACAATACGGAAACAAAAACAAAAAAACTGAGCGTACCTTAGAGGGAAGGTTCAGACTCCACCTCCGAGTCTCTGTCATTGAATACCTGTGTGTGTTGCCAGATGTTGAGGGATTCATTTTACGGTACAAATTGGATGCCTACATGGAGCGCAACATAGTGCTGGTTGGCTTGAAAGCAGTGCACCCTTCCGAATTTTTAACACACTAGTAAGAGGGTGTGCACAAGCCCATCCAGAGGATCTGTAATGAGCCGATCTTGTGACTTTGTTTTGATGAGATTAACTTTGGAAAAACACGTTCGCATGATGCATTTGAATGGGGAAAAACAAACACCAAGGGCAAACTTCCCTGTTTTTCACACCTTCCTTTTCAGCACTACTTTTTAAAACTTTACTGCTTAAACAATTAACCTCAACCTGAAAATGACTGAAGCATGGCTGCACGTCAAGTGCAACAGCAAGTGTTGCCAAATGTAGCTGACTGATTTCAGCCCTAAAACTATCCAAAAATTGCCGAAAAGAAACATTAAAGCCGAAGACACTAGAGTTTGAGCTTGCGAAATTCTGCCGTACGGCGCTGCGTAAAGGGGCAGGATTAAACAAGATGATCAGACATTAAAAAAAGCGAGCGATTGCTCCATGTTTTAAATTTCTGTTCAGAGAGGTCATGTTTTGATCCTGGATTGGTCTCACGCAGTCAAGTGATGCGATTTCGCAGGTCAGAGTTCACCAAGATTGAACTTTGCACCGCAGCAACCTGCGAAACTCCAACGCATGACCCTGTGTTTCCGGTCTGACGCATTCATGTGCGTATGAATGGAAGTCTATGGGGAGAAAAGCCCAGTGTGACCGCGGCTTAACTCGTGAGAGAGAGCCATTCTCCACGTTGATTGGCTGAGAAGATGTAACGTAAGAGATAGAAAACGTGTGTGGCGAGGGCGCGTGGCCAAGAGCCGTGGGAGCGAAACGAGGCCCGCCACAGATGAGATACACCTGGGGCGCGCACTTGCCTCCAATCCCACATTTAATGCCCCCAAAAATTCACAATTAATAGGAACAGGAATCAGCTATCTGCTAATGCTCCAATCCATACAGCACTGAAGATCATTTCAAGTGTTGTTGAAAATGTCAAGCTGATGCCAAGACGTGTTTAAACAGCAAGATCACAACTCTGTGGTAATGATCAGAGTCAAATAAACAGGAAAAGCACAAGGAATATGTGCAAAAGCTGAATTATGCAAACCAAAGTAACGGAATATGCAAAAACGATACTGTATAAATATTACACGGTTGCATGCAATGAATGCAAATATTAATCATAGTCATCCTTATTAATGAAAAGCCTTAGCCTGTATCTGTTTACTGCGAAAATGTATGTAGATTTAAAACTTGAGGCAAACCTAATGTATGCATACTGTATATGATACATGTAAGCAACTGTAGTCCGAGCACAAACAAAAATCATAAATGACCTCATATTTTGTACTTTTAAAGTACAAAATTAAACTATTTTTTACAGTTAAAAGTACTTGTGCTAAAACATCCTGTGATAAAATGAAAAACCTAAGATGTATAAATGCTGAAGAAAACTGACTAAAGCCATTCACCGGCCACTTTGTTAGGTACACCTGTCCAACTGCTCGTTAACGCAAATTTCTAATCAGCCAATCACATTGCAGCAACTCAATGCATTTAGGCATGTAGACATGGTCAAGACGATCTCCTGCAGTTCAAACCGAGCATCAGAATGGGGAAGAAAGGTGATTTAAGTGTCTTTGAACTTGGCATGGTTGTCGGTGTAAGACAGGCTGGTCTGAGTATTTCAGTAACTGCTGATCTAGGGTTTACAGGGAACGGTCCCAAAAAGAGAAAATATCTAGTGAGTGGCAGTTCTGTGGGCACAAATGCCTTGTTGATGCCAGAGGTCAGAAGAGAATGGCCAGACTGATTCCTACTGAGAGAAAGGCAACTGTAACTCAAGTAACCACTCGTTACAACCAAGGTATGCAGAAAAGCATCTCTGAACACACAACACGTCCAACCTTGAGGCAGATGGGCTACAGCAGCAGAAGACCACACCGGGTGCCACTCCTGTCAGCTAAAAAACAGGAAACTGATGCTACAATTTGCACAGGCTCACCAAAATCATGTCAAAGCCACAGCCTACCTGAGTATTGTTGCTGACCATGCCCATCCTTTTATGACCACAGTGTATCCATCGTCTGATGGCTACTTTCAGCAGGATAACATCCAATCCAATATCTCAATCCAATAGAGCACCTTTGGTATTTGGTGAAGTGGGAGATTCACATCATGGATGTGCAGCCGACAAATCTGCAGCAACTGCATGATGCTATCATGTCAATATGGACCACAATCTCTGAGGAATATTCCATCATACTTTATAAGTATTAATAAACAGCCAGTATCTTAATAAGCAGGTAATAAACCAGTAGTTGACGAAAAGTTTATTATATTTTGTTGCCCATTCTGAATGGGAAAGCAGTCAAGCATCACATAATGCTTTGTGTTTTGTGTGTGCATATTTCACACTCATTTGAATTGAAAAAAATCCTTCATTTTTGGAGCTTATGTAAATAAATAAATACAATTCCAGTGAGCAGTATTTAAGTCAGTAGCTGAAGGGATTTTAAACTGTTATTTATCACACATTTGCGAAGGCAGAATGACACCAGCAATTAGGACGCATGGGTAAAGTGAATGTTTACAGCTACAGAAGCTTTCATTAAAACGAACAGTCCATTTAAAAGAGCCAGCTGAATAAAAAAAAACAGATGGCTGAACAAAAATCATTATGAGTTTATCTTTGACATCTCCAGATGGATCAGTGAACAACAAATTTGTTTTTAAAGTTGCTCTGAAAAAAACATAATGGTTAATAAAAGATCTTTTGGAGGCAATGTTCTGTAGCACAGCGTTTCCCAACCCTGTTCCTGGAGGCACACCAACAGTACATATTTTGGATGTCTCCCTTATCTGACCCATTCATTTTGGGTTTTGGAGTCTCTTCTGATGTTCTGATTAGTTGATTCAGGGGTGTTTGAATAGAAAGAGGTTGAAAAAGTGTACTGTTGGTGTGCCTTTAGGAACATGGTTGGGGAGCACTGCTGTAGATTGAGTGACTTTGGATAATGAATAAATGTAAGTGTGGACTTGTTTATTTCCTTTAAGCTTGTTGTGGGCTAAAATTTTTTGACAACACATCTCAGGGGGCCAAAACTGAAGGTTCAAACTAAAGAGAAACTTTGTCTTTCAAATGCAGGACTGCAAACCAAAATATAGATTTTCACAGAAACTAACTTAGACACCCAAGTTTGAATCATAAATGAAAACGCTTTACAATAAACCTAAAAAATAAAAAAAAGCACTAGCAAATTTGAAAGTTTCTTGTGATTTTACTGACTTTTGTTAACATGACTTCCATCGCCCACCATGTTCGCTTCTGGAAGATGAGGAGACCGCTGTGCGGACAAGTGGCGAGGGATCTGAAAACGGGGTAAAAATCTGGCGGCCGCAAGGGCTTTTCTTTTTCTGGATTGCATTTAAAAACACTGTCGGTAGGGAAGTGGGTGGGCGCTGGTCAATCGGTAGCATAGTGTTTCCCAACCCTCTTCCTGGAGGCACAGCAACAGTACGTACATATTTTTGAATGTCTCCTTATCTGACCCATTAACTTCAGGTTTTGGAGTCTCTTCTTATGTTCTGATGAGTTGATTCAGGGGTGTTTGAACAGGGAGAGGTTAAAAAGTGTTGGTGTGCCTCCAGGAACATGGCTGGGAAACTGCTGTAGATTGACCCACAGTGAGTGATTTTGGATAATGAATAAATGTATGTGTGAACTTGTTATTTTTCTGTAAGCTTGTTATGGGCTACAATTTTTTGACAACACATTTCAGGGGGCCAAGGCTGAAGGTTCAAACTAAAGAGAAACTTTGTCTTTCAAATGCAGGACTGCAAACCAAAATATAGATTTTCACAGAAACTAACTTAGACACCCAAGTTTGAACCCCAAATGAAAACGCTTTACAATAAACCTAAGAAAGAAGCACTAGCAAACTTGAAAGTTTCTTGTGATTTTACTGACTTTTGTTAACATGACTTCCATCGCCCACCATGTTCGCTTCTGGAAGGTGAGGAGACCGCTGTGCGGACAAGTGGCATAGGATCTGAAAACAGGGTAAAAATCAGGCAGCTGCGAGGGCTTTTCTTTTTCTGGATTGCTTTTAAAAAGCACTGTCGGTTGGGTTTAGGAAAGATGGTGGGCGGGTCAATCGGTAGCACAGTATTTCCCAACCCTGTTCCTGGAGGCGCACCAACAGTACATATTTTGAATGTCTCCTTATCTGACCCATTAACTTCAGGTTTTGGAGTCTCTTCTTATGTTCTGATGAGTTGATTCAGGGGTGTTTGAATAGGGAGAGGTTAAAAAAGTGTACTGTTGGTGTGCCTCCAGGAACATGGATGGGAAACACTGCTATAGATTGACCCGCAGTGAGTGACTTTGGATAACATATAAATGTAAGTGTGAACTTGTTATTTTCCTGTAAGTTTTTTGTGGGCTCCAATTTTTTGACAACACATCTCAGGGGGCCAAGACTGAAGGTTCAAACTGAAGAGACACTTTGTCTTTCAAATGCAGGACTGCAAACCATAATATAGATTTTTGCAGAAACTAACATACACATCCAAGTTTGAATCCCAAATGAAAACAATTTAATATAACCTAAACAAAGAAGCACTAGCAAACTTGAAAGTTTCTTGTGATTTTACTGACTTTTGTTAACATGACTTCCATCGCCCACCATGTTCGCTTCTGGAAGATGAGGAGACCGCTGTGCGAACAAGTGGCGAGGGATCTGAAAACGGGGTAAAAATCAGGCGGCTGTGAGAGCTTTTCTTTTTCTGGATTGCTTTTAAAAGCACTGTCGGTTGGTTTTAGGGAAGATGGTGGGCGGGTCAATCAATAGCACAGTATTTCCAACCCTGTTCCTGGAGGCGCACCAACAGTACATATTTTGAATGTCTCCTTATCTGACCCATTAACTTCAGGTTTTGGAGTCTCTTCTTATGTTCTGATGAGTTGATTCAGGGGTGTTTGAATAGGGAGAGGTTAAAAAAGTGTACTGCTGGTGTGCCTCCAGGAACATGGATGGGAAACACTGCTGTAGATTGACCCGCAGTGAGTGACTTTGGATAATGAATAAATGTAAGTGTGAACTTGTGCGGACAAGTGGCATAGGATCTGAAAACATGGTAAAAAGCAGGCGGCCGCGAGGGCTTTTCTTTTTCTGGATTGCTTTTGAAAACACTGTCGGTTGGGTTTAGGGAAGTGGGTGGTCGCTGGTCAATCTGTAGCACAGTATTTCCCAACCCTGTTCCAAGAGGCGCACCAACAGTACACATTTTGGATGTCTCTTTTGGCTGACCCATTAACTTCAGGTTTTGGAGTCTCTTCGTATGTTCTGATGAGTTAATTCAGGTGTGTTTGAATAAAGAGAGGTTGAAAAAGTGTACGGTTGGTGTGCCCTTAGGAACAGGGTTGGGAAACACTGCAGTAGCACTTTACTAGAAGCAGCTCTCAGACACACCATTGATAGACATTTTCCTGCTTTAAATTCCGCCCACCCTCACTCACTGAGAATGATTTGCTTCCTAGTAAGTATTTTCTTACACTTCCCTCTCATGCCACTTGTCTGCACAGCGGTCTCCACATCCTCCAGAAGTCGAACATGGTGGGCGATGGAAGTCATGTTAACAAAAGTCAGTAAAATCACAAGAAACTTTTAAATTTGCCAGCACTTTTTTATTTTTTAGGTTTATTGTAAAGCGTTTTCATTTGGGATTCAAACTTGGGTGTGTATGTTAGTTTCTGCAAAAATCTATATTTTGGTTTGCAGTCCTGCATTTGAAAGACAAAGTTTCTCTTTAGTTTGAACCTTCAGTCTTGGCCACTTTAGATGTGTTGTCAAAAAATTGTAGCCCACAAAAAGCTTACAGGAAAATAACAAGTCCACACTTACATTTATTCATTATCCAAAGTCACTCACTGTACAAATGCGGACAAAAGAAGAACTTCAAATCAACAGTTATTAGAAATGCACCATTAAAACTACTTTGTTTAGAAATGTGTTGAAAAAAATCTTCTTTCCATTAAACAAAAAAATTGGGGGGGAAAGCATCCAGGAGGGCTATTAATTTTGACATGAACTGGAATGCGTGCATTGAATGCGTACCTTGGCTCTAAGAGTCAAACAACAAAAAATAAGGTCAAGATTTGTGGTGTTATTCTGAAGTCAGATATGAGCTTCAGTAGCCAAGCAGTAAGTAAATCAGGATACTATCATCTCAAAAACATTGCAAGAAATAAATGCTTTGTTTCCATTGAGGACTCAGAGAAACCTGCTCATGCTTTTATCAGCAGTAGAGTGGATTACTGTAATGGACTCCTCACTGGCCTTCCCAAAAAGTCAGTCAGACAGTTGCAGCTCATACAGAACGCTGTGACCAGGATTCTGACCAGAACCAGGAAATTAGAGCACATCACATCTATCCTCAGGTCTTTACACTGGCTCCCAGTTACATTCAGAATAGATTTTAAAGTATTATTACTCGTCTATAAATCACTAAATGGTCTAGGACCTCAATACATTACAGATATGCTCGTTGAATACAAACCTAACAGATCACTCAGATCTTTAGGATCCTATAAACTAGAAATTTTAAGAGTTCAGTCAAGGGTGAATCAGTTTTCAGCTACTACGCCCTTCACTGCAGGAATCAGCTTCCAGAAATGATCAGACGTGCTCCAAAATTAGGCACAATCAAATCAAGACTGAACACACATCAGTTTAGCTGTACCTTTACTGAATGAGTACTGTGCTACATCCCACAGATTGCACTATTATGTCTTTCTTTTCCTTTTCATTCTTTTATAACCTGTTTTAACACATTTCAATCTGTTTTATTTTTATTCTTTGTTTTTATTTTTCTTATACTTGTCTCTTTTATTCCTGTTTATGTAAAACACTTTGGCTTGCGATGAAATGTGCTATATGAATACACTTGCCTTGCCTTGTTAAAAGTATGCAATCCAAAAGGATGGAAATTTGATATGCAATCAGAATACATAAATCTTATTTGCTAGGCCTAAGTATTCTTTGTTTATAAGAGTGTGGTGCATATAAAGATAAAAGTGTTGTAGTAGTATTGTTAATTTGCAATGAAAAGATTTAAATAAAATAAAAAATAGAGAAGAAAAATATGATTATGAAGGAGAGAGTGCTTGCTGTTTTGTTCAACACAGGCTCATTCTGAAAATGTACCCCTATATACATTTCTGGAAATCACGAATTATGTAGACGAATTACATAAAAGAATCAGAATCAGAAAGAGCTTTATTGCCAGGTATGTTCACACATACAAGGAATTTGTTTTCGTGACAGAGCTTCTACAGTGCAACAGAATTACAGAGGACTAAAAAAAAACAGATAATAAATATATTTTAAAAAGTAGTGAATGCAATATACAAATTGACAAGTGTATGTACAGGTGTATTACTATATACAACATAATATGTGCAGGTGTTATGTGCAAATTGGCATGTAAAGTGTGCTGTTAAATAAGTGTATGTGTGCATAAAAAAAGTGTATAGCAGGTGCGTATGGCTGCATTTTGTCTTTAAAACGTACACTATGGGGCGGTATGACGGCATTCCTTTTCGCACTGTTTAGCTTTGTGTTGTTACAAGGGTAGACGCTTCAACGGAGTGAGGATCCTATACAGGTCTTTGTTAGTAGGATGGTCAGACAAGCAGTGGTCAAAACAGGAACATACAGATGTATGTGGGCAATCCAGAGTCGTAGTCGTAATAGCAGGCAGAAGGTCACAAGGCAGGCGGCACACAGGGATAATCAAACAAAACAAAGGTCTAAAAGAGGGCTATTGAATTAGTTTGTCATGGGGCCGGTTCATGAAAAGCATCCCAAACGAAGGGCCGGAGAGATATGATTCGCTATATGAGTGATAACACAACAGCAATATAAGAGCCCATATGTTGTATTTTTGCTCCTTAAGACACTCAAGTTGGCTTTTTCTACATTAAAATGATAATATATTGTATTTTGAATATCACAGCATTGTACAATATACTTTTTTTTTTTGCAAACATTAAAAATGTTGTATTTCAGAACACAACAAAAGCAGTGCATTGCTTCAGTAGGCTTTTTCTACATTCAGACACATTCATATGTTATTTTTTGAACTGCATAACAATTAGAGATGCAACAATTATAGATTTTGGTTGTACGATTATATAGTCTGAAGAATAATCATGGTTTCACGGTTATCACGTCTAATGTAAATTCAAGATTTATATTAGGTAACTAGCTATTTAGATGAACTGTTGCTGCCATCTGCGTTCATGCATACATAATCATTTTAATAATAATTTGTCTAACATATCTTTTGTTTACACTGCACTGAAAGGCATGCAGAACTCTCACTATGAGACGTTTTCTACTGCGCACACCCGGAAAGACCCAAGAGCGTTGCTCCGCTTGTGCGTGCATGTCATATATTCTTACATTAGAAACAACAAACTTGCAAGCGGAAAAGGCGCAATATGGGAACGGCCGCTGCAATAGTTAATCCGGTGTGCGGGTGTGTTAGCCTCAGTGTACATACTTGGAACTTTAAACTAGGGCACAGTTGGCAACTTGGCATTTAATTGCAGCATTTTCGTTTTGTTCTGTGCAACAGAAATGCGGCTTAGAAAGCCTTTACGATTAATCGTGACGAATTAAAGCGCAGTTAATAGTGAAATCAGCTAATCGTTGCATCTCTATTGATGATACCATTGCATAGTACAAAAGGCCTTTTCTACAAACATATTCAAATATTTTTGGTTGCCCACGCCACTTACTTAATGTCAGGTGACTCACGCTCTGCGCAGCTTCTGCAGCTCATGCTGTATTGAAAAGGCGCACGTCACTTCATAACTATAGCGGCTGTTTTTCAACTGAACTAAATTTATTTTTGATGTCTTGGTCACACTACTTGGAGGGCCGGAACAAATTGCCTCGGGGGCCGGGTTCGGCCCGCAGGCCGCCAATTGAATAGCCCTGGTCTAAACACAGAAGGCAAGAACAGGAGAAACGCATCGTAATGTTCACTTGTACAGTTCGCATGACTCAGCAACAGTGTTAGTGTTTGTACTCCTTATGTAGCGCAATAATCAGTCCTTGAGCAGCTACAGCTGTGGGAATGTAATCAGTGATGATCTGGAACATGTGTGTGAGCGGAGTGCATGTATGAAGTTGTAGTCCAAAACATGGCGGATTTGTAGTCCATGTGTATATGTGTGTGTGTTTACCAGTGATCTTTGGCTTGTGACATGTGTAGATGGCTTTTCCGCTGTTACCAGTTTGTCCAGTGGCTCGCTACATATGTCGGCGGACTTGAGACACAGAGAGGAGTTGACCCCGATGATTCAAGTCTGATGAAGAACGGTTCCAGAAAGCAAGTAAAACAAAAAAAAATGTAAAAAATTGTAAAATAAACAAGTAAATAACAGGGTGAGAATAAGGGTAAAATCTGAAAATGTGGTAAAAAATCAGGAGAGGGCTTTTCTTTTTCTGGATTGCTTTTTAAAACTGTTGGTTGGGTTTATGGAAGTGTGTGCATGGGTCAATCAGTGCTTCTGAAAACACTATCGGTTGGGTTTAGGGAAGGAGGAGGGTGGGTCAGTCCATCAGTCAGTTGGTCAGTCAGTCGACAGCGGCCTCTGGTGGATTTATGCGAGAACAGCAGGTGCAAATGGCACTCCTGAGAGAAATTTGAGATCTGAAAAAGCATACACAGTGGCCTCTGCTGGATTCGCGAAAACAAAAACTGCAAAAAAACGTACCTCTGAGATGTATTTGGTGTTCTCCACCAATGTATATAGTGGTACGTTTTCAGAATGAGCCTGGGTTGGTTTTGTTGCAACTCTACATATCCTCCTCCTGAACTTTCCCTTGCCCTGTATCTTGCTCTGTCACAGGCTCGAGGTCATTGCCAATGCAACTCCCAGTCAAAAACACTTTTCACACTGCAGGACTGTGACAACTGTGAGTCACAGTGATGTCCAGATATTCAGCAGGCTCACAGGCATCAGTGACACATCACTGCTTCTGTCAGACTGTGTCTTTGATAACCCTTAAAAATAAATAAGTTTCTTCAAGTGTGTCACTACTTCTTTTAAACTAAGGAAATATACTTTTAGTCTACCTTTTAGGTACTTCTCTTTGGAGTTTGGAGTTTATTCAATCATTTACTCATCCTTGTTTCAAAACCCTGCTGAAAAATCCAGCCTAAGATGGTTGGCTGGTTTTAGCTGGTCGACCAGCCTGGTTTTAGAAGGGTTTTGGCCATTTCCAGGCGGGTTTTCAGCCATTTCCAGCCTGGTCTTAGTTGGTCAGGCTGGGAGTTGACCAGCTAAAACCAGCTTGACCAGCCAAAACCAGCTCTGTCCAGCTTAAACCAGGCTGGTCAAGCTGGTTTTAGCTGGTTTAAGCTGGTCATTTTCCAGCCTGACCAGCTAAGACCAGGCTGGAAATGGCTGGAAACCAGCCTGGAAATGGCCAAAACCCCTCTAAAACCAGGCTGGTCGACCAGCTAAAACCAGTATTTTGGCTAGTCCAGCCTAAATACACTACCTGACAACAGTCTGGTCGCCTATCTAAGTTTTAGGAACAAAAAATAATAACTTGACTTCTTGTTGATCATTTGGTATCAGAAGTTCTGTTGTCAAAACTGATAGTTTGAGGGGCGTGGTTAAGTATGTTAGCCACACCCAATACCTCAGACAGACCCATAGATATATACACTAGATATCACACAGGGACCCTGAGCATGCGTCAATAGTGCCGCCACATTGGTACAGTGCTCCTAGGACAAACGTCATTCAACCGCACTAGTCAAGACAGTGTGCCAATGTGAAGATGCTGGACTTTAGCGCTGTGTATGGGTGTAGTAACGAGCAAACAAAGAAACCAAAGCACAAAGTCATTACATTTCATAGGTAAGATTTAGTTTTTTATGTTTTTGTATGTTATGAACTTTTGTGCTTAACAAGTAACGTTATTGATGATAATACAGTCTCTTACTGCAGTCACCATAAGGCAAAGTAGCACCAACTCGCACTAAATTCTAAGCTTATGCTAGTTTTGTTGAATAAAATAAGCAAAGAATGTTATGAAATATGACAAGAAGACGCGGCGCTGCCAGAAACTTGTATTATTGTCAGCTAAGTGAACGAGTCGTTCATAACAGAGATTCATTCACAAACGAATCGCTCCCTCCATCAGATTGAGAAGTGAAAGCAGGAGAGGGGGTCTGTTTCACGACATGGATTAGATCAAATTAAACAGGGAAGGAGGGTAATGCATTTCAATGCACACAAACACTCACTCTTTGTCAGGAATGCCCATGCGGTTACATCCATCAATGTAGAAAAGTGATGTAAAATTATAATATTTCATAATTTAAAAAATATATTTGCATACGGACCACCGGGGAAAACTCCAGATCATAGATATATGTGTATATGTGTATTTCTCTGGCTTTGAATGGTCACAGTCCTCCACTTCACCTTGGTCCTGCATTAATTTCAAAGGAGCGCTACCATGTACTAAAAGGGCGGCTCTATTGACACATTCCTTCTAACAGACAACAGTAGGGTAGGCGACATCTAATGTATATATCTATGAGACAGACCTAGTCTTACAATTGAACTGAAAACAAAAACAGGAAGTGCATTTTGAGATTTCAATTAAAGATTACAAGAGCATTTTTTTTCTTAACAACATGCACAGATGAATTGTTCACCACAAAACTAGTAATGTGAGCTAAAAAAATCCATATGGTTAGTTTTGATTTCATATGTACTTTAAGATTTGAAATGGAGACCCACACTACAAATCAAATATTCACAGTCACGGTTACTCTCATAAAAAAGAGCCTCTATAAAGGTGAAATCCTGTGGTTAAAAAAAAAAAAGACAAAAATAAATACAGCAGGAAAAATAAGCATTCAACACATGACCATTTTTTTCAGAAAACATTTATAATGGTGCTGTTGACTTGAAATTTTCAACAGATGTTGATAACAACAAAAGAAATCCATATATGCAAAGAAAACAAATCTAACTAGCTTACAAATAAAGTTATGTATAATAAAATGAAATGACACAAGAAAAATGTATCGAACACATGAAGAAAGGATGGTGTAGAAAGACATAAAATCCAGACAGCAGGTGAAATCTCTCAGTAGTTCTTTAGCAACTCTCTGCTCTTCATGATTATAAACTAATATTAGCTGCTTCAGTCCAACATCTACACTAGCAAGATGATGAAGAATCCAGGGTGGACATTTAAGCAAGAAAATGATCCAAAACACAGCCAAGGAAAGTCTCAAATGCTTTCAGAGAAAGAAAATCAAGCTGTAGAATGGCCCAGCCCAATCACCTGACTTGAATTCAATAGAAAATACAAAATAAAGATCAGATTTGATAGATGAGACCCACAGAACCATTAAGATTTTTACACTCTGTTGAAGTCCGTGAAAAACTCACCCTGAGCAATGCATGTGACTTCATTCTCCACATTAGAGCCTTTAAAAAGCTTTTAAACACATTTCAGTAGTTCAGCACTTTCTCCTTGTGTTATTCTATTGTTATTACACATAAATCATTTTTCAGATTTTTTTTGTTTTGTTTTGTTTTATTTTTATGTTTGTATTCTTTGGGTTTATATCAAAGTCTGGTTCAATTCCATGTTAACAGCCCCTAATATTTTATTTCCAGGAAAAAAACATGATGTGTTCAATACTTATTTCCCCCGCTGCACATAAAAAAAATAATAATAATTCACAAAGAAGCCAGTTGTCATCTTGTTGCATTATTAGAATATATGTGAATGATGGATTATCAGATTAACAGACAAAGCAATTTTGAAAATTGCTGTAAAATTTACAGTACTGCTGGTAATGTTGGTTGTAGTTTTAATTTAGAAATCATGTAAACCGGGCTTAAAACTAAGATACATTTGTGTTCTGGTAAAAAATGCATGTTTAAAACAACACACAGGTAAGTTAAATAAAGAAACAAATGTTTATTTTAGGGTTAACATTTTGTGAAACTTTAGGGATCTTGGCAGGCAAACGGAAAGTTATTGAGATCTCCTACCACTACTGTGCCCTTGCACAAGGAAACAAAACCCCAGGATGCTCCCTGCAGTAAGTAAACTATAAACAGCTGCTAAATGACAGAAATTATAACCTTTATCAGGTACTATCTGCACTATCAAGGACAAATGCAGTACACTACCTGACAAAAGTTTTGTTGCCTATCCAAGTTTTAGGAACAATACATAATAACTTGACTTCTAGTTGATCATTTGGTATTAGAAGTGGCTTATATGAAAGGCAAATGCCTCTAGATCACACTTATTTTACCAAAATAATATATGATCATGCCATTTTTAATGATTTAATTAGGACAATAAGGTTTGACTTTCAAATCACTTATTAATAAAGTCATCTGGAATGGCAAAGAAAACATTTTTGCAAGACTCCTAGAACTCATCAAGACTCTTTGGATTCATCTTCAATGCCTCCTTCATCTTATCCCAGACATGCTCAATAATGCTCATGTCTGGTGACTGGGCTGGCCAATCCTGGAGCACATTGACCTTCTTTGCATTTTTCTGGAACTTTGATGCAGAGGCTAAAGTATGAGGAGCGCTATCCTGCTGAAGAATTCGCCCTCTCCTATGGTTTGTAATGTAATGGGCAGCACAAATGTCTTGATACCTCAGGCTGTTGATGTTGCCATCCATTCTGCAAATCTCTCGCACACCCCCATACTGAATGTAACTCCAAACCATGATTTTTCCTTCACCAAACTTGACTGATTTCTGTGAGAATCTTGGGCCTTTCCGGGTTCCAGTAGGTCTTCTGCAGTATTTGTGATGATTAAGATGCAGTTCAACAGATGATTCATTAGAAAAATCTACCTTATGTCACTTTTCCAAATGATCAACTAGAAGTCAAGTTATTATTTGTTGCTCTTACAACTGTGATCGACGACAAGACTTTTGTCAGGTAATGTATTTTTAATAGAAAACACATTTTAGAATTGTTTTGCGTGCAACGCATTCTTGCTCCCGACTCATCATATATTAATGCTTGCTTGGTTAAAATCCCTTCTCGCTTTGTGATGCTCCAATGATATCTCACGTCAGTTCGTAACCTTTTGACTTAGTGGCTAATTGGTATGAACTTGTATAATCTCATTTGTACAATTCAAGCCGCCGTCACACTGGGCTTTTCTCCCAATAGACTTCCATTCATTCGCAAGCGAATGCGTCAGACCGGAAACGCAGGGTCATATGTTTGAGTTTCGCAGGTTGCTGGGGTGCAAAGTTCAAGCCTGGTGAACTCTGACCTGCGAAATCGCATCACTTGAGTGCGTGAGACCAATCCAGGATCAAAACATGACCTCTCTGAACAGAAATTTATAACATGGAGCAATCGCTTGCTTTTTTAAATGTCTAATCATCTTGTTTAATCCCGCCCCTTTACGCAGCGCCGTACGACAGAAGGGGAGGACAGAAGTGAGGAGTTCTGAAACCTGGGAGGAGCTCGGAGTAGAGCCACTGCTCCACATTGAGAGAAGTCAGCTGAGGTGGCTCTGGCATCTGTTTCGGATGCCTCCTGGACGCCTAACTACTGAGGTGTTCCAGGCATGTGCCACCGAGAGGAGGCCTCAGGGAAGGCCCAGGACACGCTGGAGGGACTATGTCTCTCGGCTGGCCTGGGAACGCCTCGGGATCCCCCCGGTGGAGCTGGAGGAAGTGTCTGGAGAGGGGGAAGTCTGGGGTTTTCTCCTAAGACTGCTGCCCCCACGACCCGGCCCCGGAAAAGTGGTAGAAAATGAATGAATGAATTAAATAGTTTTGTTTCCTTGCAAGGTCAGGCTGGATACTCCTTTGTCCTTTTACGTTTTTGTCGCATTTTCATTGTTGTTTTATGAACAATTTGCGTGTATTTATAAAATACAAATCATTTCATAAAAATGCATACTTTCAGAAGTATCTTGCAGCACTTATCTCACACATTACACTAAAGCTACTAATATTCAAACAACATAAACAATCAGCAGGCGAAAAAAGTGCAGTCACGAGTATTTATAACTAAAACAACCACATGAATGCAATTATAAAAATGTTGTGTTTCATTCCAAGTCCTTCGAAGCCATACAATGTCTTTATGTGATGAACAAAGTATATTATGAGGTTTAATCGCTAAAAATGATTTCCTCCAATTCAAAAGATGCTCCAGTACATTAAAGTGAGCCAAAAGCATTTGATGTGATCGGCCAATTAAATGAAAGATATGTTACTTAGGATAGGCATAAAACAGATGCCAATATTTAAAATGAATTTATCCAACCCAGGCTCATTCTGAAACTTACCTCTATATACATTTCTGGAGACCACCAAATACATCCCAGGAGCTATATTTTTTGCAGTTTTTGTTTTCGCGAATCCACCAGAGGCCGCTGTGTATACTTATTGAGATCTCAAATTTCTCTCGCGAGTGCCATTTGTGCCTGCTGTTCTCTTGTAAACCCATCACAGGCCTCTGTCGATTGACTGTTTGGCTGACTGACTGACCAATTGACTGGCCCACCCTCCTTCTTCCCTAAGCCCAACCAATTGTATTGACTGACCCGCCCACTGCCTTCCTTAAACCCAACCAACAATTTTCAAAAGCAATCCAGAAAAAGAAAAGCCCTCGCCTGATTTTTACCCCGTTTTCAGATTTTACCACATTCTCACCCTGTTATTTACTTGTTTATTTTATTTTTTTGGTTTCTGTTTTTTTCTTAACTGCTTTCTGGAAGCGTTCTTCACCAGACTCGAACTCCGTCGTCGTGGTCAACTCCTCTCTGTGTCTCATGTCCGCCGACGTACATTGCAAGCTAACGGGACAAACTGGTAACAGCGGGAAAGCCGTCCATATGGAGGTAAGCGGTCAGCTGGTAAACGTGAAAGCGCCAAACCACCCCGTAGCATTCATTTTAAAAATTAAATGCAGCCATATGTTCCTCTGGTTACATAATTTGCGATCTCCAGAAACGTACATAGGGCTACGCTTTCAGAATGAGCCTATTTGTCTCAGACAACATCTGAGCTGTACAGCCAATGGAGCTGGCGATCATGTCAAATCCGTCCAGAAATAACTCGTACTCATTCGAAAGACTAGGAATATTTATATAGTTTCAACAAATTGCGTCTGTAGTTGTATCTGCCTGCTATATCCTGTGTTTTATATTGACAATGTTTAGGTTTAGTGCTAGGATCTAGGTTACGTGCTAATAATTGTGTTTATAATGTAACATATGTGAAATAGCTTTGACTGTTTACTTTAGATAAAACTCCAATAATAGCAAAAATATTACCCAATATGACATTTAAATGTCCTGTGAAGCACTTTGAAATGTGTATTTTTGATGAATAGTATAGCCAATAGTGTTGTTTTTATCACCACTCTGCAAGTGAGAGTGGGATCATTGGAAGGCTATGATGGGTAAAGGCCAATGCAGAGAATTTGCACCCCTACTCTTTATGAGAAGTGCCATGGGATTTCTAATGACCACAGAGAGTCAAGACTTCAGTTTAACGTCTCATCCGAAAGATGACACTCACTGACAGTATGGTGACCCCTTCATTATATTGGGGCATTAGGACTCACACAGACCACAGGTTGAGCACCCCCTGCTGCCCTCACTAACACCACTTCCAACAGCAACCTTGTTTTCCCATGTGGTCTCCCATCCGGGTACTGACCAAGCTCAGCCTTGCTTAGCTTCACTGATTAACCTGTCTTGGGATGCAGGGTGATATGGCTGTGGTCTTTCCTAAGTGTCAATGTGTTTGTGCGCTGACAATGAGTAAATAATGTTTCACTCACCTGTTTAATGGCATGCAGCAGCTTCCCATAGCAGAATACAATGACCAGGAAGGGGACAATCAGGCAAAAAATAAAGAGGCAAATGATGTAGGAGATGTTATTGGCGGTCTTGGTCGTCCAGTCTACAGAGCAGGTTGTGCCAGGGCCTTCGGGGCCATAGCGGCTCCAGCCAAACAGAGGAGGCAGCGTCCAGATTAAAGAGTAGATCCAGGACATCAGCACCCCACCGATCACCTTCCTGTAGTTGGTCGCATCAGCCTCTGTGGAGCCCATCATTGTACAGTAGCGTTCGTATGACAGCACAGCCAAAGAGATGAGCGATACAATGCCTGCACACAATATAAACGCATATTATATAAGGGGTTTACATGGTTTAGGTAGCAAGGTAACAATGGGTAAAATTATTAGATTTATATAGTCATGTGAAAATTTGACTACATACAGTTAAATATAGTATTATTATCCCTCCTGTATATTTTCCCCCAATTTCTGTTTAACGCAAAGAAAATTAAAACGTAACTATTGCAGTAGGTAGTGCTGTCGCCTCACAGCAAGAAGGTCGCAGGTTTAAGCCTCGGCTGGGTCAGTTGGCGTTTCTGTGTGGAGTTTGCATGTTCGCGTGGGTTTCCCCTGGGTGCTCCGGTTTCCCCCACAGTCCAAAGACATGTGGTATAGGTGAATTGGGTAGGCTAAATTGTCCGTAGTGTATGTGTGTGAATGTTTCCCAAAGGTGGGTTGCAGCTGGAAGGGCATCCGCTGCATAAAACACATGCTGGAAAAGTTGGCGGTTCATTCCGCTGTGGCGACCCCAGATTAATGAAGGGACTAAGCCGAAAAGAAAATGAATGAATATTGAAGTGTCATGCAGGGAATTGTATATATTAAGGAAACTTACTGTTGACCAGGTTTCAGATTTTTACTGTAGAAATTTTACAGGGGTTTTTTTTTGTATTTTTAAGCATATTTTTGTGGTGTTTTATTGGATGAAACAAAAATCTTCTAAATTTGGATTAACAAACTTTAATTTATTACAATCCAAATTATTCAACCCAGGCTCATTCTGAAATCGTACCTCTACGCACGTTTCTGGAGGTCGCGAAATACGTCCTGGGAGGTACGTATTTTTGTAGTTTTTGTTTTTCGCGAATCCATGAGAGGCCCCTGTGTACGCTTTTTGAGATCTCAAGTTTCTCTCGCGCCTGCTGTTTTCGCGTAAACCCACCAGAGGCCGCTGTTGAGCGACTGTTTGACTGACTGGATGACTGACTGACTGACAAATCGACTGATCCACCCTCCTCCTTCCCTAAACCCAAGCAATTATTTTGATTAACCCAGCCGCCTGCATGCCCAACGACCAACTCCAGCAGACATTCGCGCCGTGTTAACCAATCAGGAGCTTGCTCTTGTGGGGGCGTGATTATGATGCAGTGCCTGTTGTTGGTGTCCCGGAGGAAAATCCTCCTGCTGACAACGACAACAGTTCATCAAACTGGGCTTGGCTTCCATCATCCAGGTTAAGTTTCTGAAGGAGTTTATAAGCTCACAGAGCTGGGTGCACCTCTGAAAAGATCCATTGGACTCAGAAACGGCTCCAAACGAATCTACGCTGTTTTACAGCCTTCATAAACACATAAACACAGCTATTCTCTCAATAAAATCCATGTTAGCCATTTAGCAACGAAGCTAGAGTCATCGGGCAGACAGAAGCCCTGCCCATCACGCAATCCGCGTCTGTTGTGAAGTGAATTTGACGCAAGAATGAAGCGAGTAAACTTAAAATGTTCACGCGTCTATTTACAAGCAAATAGCACGATTTATCTGCGCTTGCCGCATGTGGTGTGAACACAGCATTAGTATTAAGATTTTTTGCACTCTAATAGTAATATCGCGACCAAATATTTTCCTATCCTAAAAATCCATACATCACTAGAAAGTTTTTTTTCTGCGCTTTAAGGTGACGTATAAATCTCGTGAAAGTGTGAGTTTTCTGATGTCTGCTCCAGGATGGAGTAGCACATATAATTTCTCATGTCTTTATGATTATTAATAAAGTTGAATATTTAGGGCACTAGATAATGTGACGACCTCAGTGTTATCCCTCTTCAAAGTAAAACTGGAATAATAGGTGTGTCATTGCTTTTTCTGTATGCCAAATGATTTGTTTTCTCAGGATCTACCAAGCCAGGTAAGAAGTGGTCTAGAGTGGACCTGGGCCTAAAGGATTGCTACTTGCCATTTCATGTGTTAAATTGGTCACACTTTATTTTGATGGTCCGTTTGTCAAATTAAGTAACATTGCATCGACATGCCAACTAATTCTCATTAGATTATAATCAGTGGTGTAAAGTAACTAATTACAAAAACTCAAATTATATTTTTTTTTTATTCGAGTAGTTCAGTAGCTTTTTTCAGGAATTGTAATTTACTGAGTAGTATTAAAAATGTGTACTTTTACTTTTCCTTAAGTACATTTTTACTGCAGTATCTGTACTTTTACTCCATTACTTTTCTTCAAACTGCAGTCACTACTTTATTTTTCTTGTCTATGGGGATTAGAAAAATCAGTCCGGTGATTCCAATACAAACCAATTACACATACCATAGAAGGTAAATCACATCATAATAAACTACCTCAAAATGTGTGCACTTTATAATAGCAAACTGTTTGAAAGTATTAAAAGTGTCCATGAAGATGTTCAAAATCTTTACGTGCATTGATCCAGAGACTGTTTAGATGCATGTCACTGATGAGAAGATGACGAATGTTTACTGTATGATGACCGAAATGGTCTTAAACACCTAGCAGGCACAGGACGTCAACATGATGTCTGATTGACGTTGAACTCTTACGTCATGGGGACTTTGCGTTTTGTTTGGAAATAAAAATCGGGTTGACGTCAGAACTCAACGTCAGGCCAATGTCAATGTCCAACCTAAAACCAACCAAATATCAATGTCTAATGATGTTACAGCTTGAAGTTAATGATATTACTATCAGACGTTGGATTTTAATTGCCGTACCTGATGAATAAATGTCAGTATTTGACGTCATATATAACGTTGGTTTAAAATGTTGGCTCGACGTTGGGTTTTAGTAACTTTCTAACAACCTAAAACCAACCAAATATCACCGTCATTTGACATCATTATTGGACACCAAAATAACAATGTCCTTAGATGCTGGCTTGACTTTTAATTTTGGTCACCTGACATTAAAACCTTATTCAAACCTAATATTATAGTCTCATGATGTTGTGTGCCTGCTGGGCAATAACTAAAAGCACTACAGAATGTTACGTTTACACACACACACATGCACAAATTACATGTAAACATATCAGCTTATAACAGCGTAATACTCACTACCCTTGAGTACTTTTAAAAGGGCTTTTCAAACTTTGAGTAATATTTACAACAGACACTTTTACTCTATTTGCACTACATTTTTAGTCAAGTAATAGTACTTTTACTTGAGTATGATTTTTCAGTACTTTTTCCACCACTGATTATAAGTAGACTGTTAGGTTGGGGTCGGGGTTAGTGTAGTGCACTTTCAAAGTTCCTTACAGTCAGTTAAATGTCTGTTGAAGGAGCAGTATCAGCAGATATTAAGCAGACAGTCTACTAATACTCAAATGGACTAGCAAAATAAAGTGTTACCGTTAAATCTTTTAAAGTAAATTCCTTTGTATGTAAGCTGCCAGTTTGGATGTTGATTGTACCAGTTTTGATAAGAAGGCTGAGAGTACACTCAGCCTTGAGTAAGAAACATATTGCACTTTGTGTGTTGCGTGTCCTATTCATTTGTGGATCAGTATTACAGGTCTGATGTCAGCTGTGAATAGCCTAGTGGCTGCCTTACTTTTGTATGTGTTGCCTAAGTAATCATTAGAAGATATTGTTCGAAATTACGCACACACACACAGGTTAAAACACCAATATCTATGACGCAGTTGATGTTACGTGAGAGTATAATTGTTGTTGTTTTGAGATTGTAAGCAGAGCGGCCTACAAACTCTTTGCGAGTGTTAAAGCTGGCTTCTGCTAATGAAACTGCAAACTATCTTTAGTAAACTTTCTTTTTGACTCCAGCTCTGACTAGTAATTTTGAGGTTAAAACTGTCAGTTTCCCTACACTCATTTTCTAAAAATGTACACTTAAGACTGGTTTTGTGGTCACAAATGGCTTTGTGTGGATGTTTTTGAAAGCTGTGGATAGTGTGAGTTCATCTGACTGTGTGATGGTGTGATGGGGATGATACATAAACTTAAGTACCAGCTCAAGGGCACGACGGCAATGGGGATCTAATCCTTCTCCAGCCCGATTGCTGATCCATTAACTAAACCACTAGAGCATGCCTTAAGTACCAAATAAACCAGCTCAGATGATATATAGGGAAAACAATGTGCTGGTCTGACAACCGCCAAGGTTTTGAGACTTTCAGATCTCGAAGTGACTCCAAAATTCTAATTCTGTCATCATTATTCAGCTTTTTCAAACGTTTATGATTTATAGTTTTCTGTGGCACATAAAAATATATTTTAAATGGCTTTTTTGGTGCATATTATTTGGTGAATTGATAAAAATGCCACTCAAAGAAATGCATGTACAGTTGAAGTCAGAATTATTGACTATCTTGATAATGTCTCTTTGGCTCTCTGCGAAGGCGGTCACACTTTTTCCCTCTCCATCCCATATCTCTCCTGGCTGGCTCCTCTTGTCTCGTCTTATTCTATCACTGAGGCTCTCCGTGCCCTGCTACCAAACGAATAAGGAATTATGGATTTGATCAACTGGTCTCTGAACGCAATTGACACCATCTTCTCGACGAGAAGTTTAGGCTCGGGAGAGCCCACTTGTCCTGCAGGGACGTTTGCTGCTGGATACCTGGCTGCTTTGTCCCTGGAGGATATTGAAGATATCTACCTATTCGGAATTTTGATAACAGGGTTTCTGCTGATGGGCTTATGCGGGGCCCTGGGGTATCGACGATTGATGAAAGCGGTCAGTGCTGTTCAAAATCCCACCAAGCTGGCCAGCTTGATTGAAACTGTGATGAGGATGGTCTCTAATAACCAGACTTTAAATTGGGAAACATTGGGGTGAAGTTAGCGACTTTGCAACTAGATTTGGCCAGACCTGGAGACCAGTGACAGACATTAAATATCTGTAAAATTGGCAGATATTGACCTAAATTTGAATAACTTTTCTTCTCTTTCGGCTTCCCTGTGTTTTTCCTGCCACACGGCCTCGGCTGGAGACAAACAACTCCCGGACAGCAAGATAAGGAGAAGCTCTGAATTCCTGCTCCCTGTCAAGGACACCTGTTGGACTCTACAGGCTTACACACACACACACACACATACATAGCTACAGATAGACTATCACTACCTAGCCCCGCATTCCACGCCTTTGTGTGCTTTCACCCACTGGAGTGGGTAGGTGGGTCTGTGACCAGCGCCCCCTGGCTGCAGGACCAGATGATTGCCCGCCCTCACCGGATATAACTCACTAGACTATAACCACATCCCCTGTTCCCATCCCCTGTTGCAATGTTATGTCTATGTCTATGTGTTTATGTGCTTTTTTTCTCTCCCTGATCTCACACTGCCCTAATTCAAGAGCAATGTTAGAGGGAGTTTTTTTTCACCTCTCTCTCCCCATGTATCTATTTTCTCTTTCTAAACGCTACCTCTCTTCGACCTGTCTTTCTCTAAAATGTGATGTTTGTGTATGATCGGAGGTGGGGGGGGGGATTTCACTACATGAAAGTGTATGTGACAAATAAAGGCTTAAATGAATTGAAAATTAATTATTTCATTTTTTTATGTTCTGTTTAACAGAGAGAATATTCTTTTCAACACATTTCTAAACATATTCATTTTAATAACTCATTTCTAATTACTGATTTATTTTAGTAAATAATATTTTATTATTTATTATTCCAGATACTATTATTCAGCTTAACGTGTCATTTAAAGGCTTAATTAGGTTTAACTAATTCAGTCAGTCATTGGACAACAGAGGTTTCTTCTGTAGCCTTCGAAACGGAAAAATAATAATAATAAAGTGGGCTAATAATGATGATCTTAGTGCAGGAATGTCAAACTTAATTCCTGGAGGGCCGCAGCCCTGCAGAGTTTAGTTCCAGCCCTGCTTCAACACAACTATCTCCAGGTATCAAACAAGCCTAAAGCACTCAATTAGTTTGATCAGGTGTGTTTAACCTTCCTGTCATGTTCGGGTCAAATCTGACCAACTTACAACTTAAAATACTCATAAATATTGTGTTTTACATCTGATTGCCTCAAGGCCTTATGATATCATCCACATTATGCACTTAAAACATATAAAAGTGATGATCACCTCTTTCGTTGAAATTTTTGTGTTTTATTCAATATTGTTACACCTGTGGTGTTCCCGGTCAAAAGTGACCGCCATAGGAAATGAATGGGTAACCAGACTATATTCATCCATCAGACAGAAAACATCCCCATCCACACCACCCCAAGTCACCCACACTCACACTCAGACAAACATTTCAGACTGAACAGTGTCTTTTGCTGGTACACATTTCGTCCCATCCTCCAACCTGATTTCACAAGGAAATATAACTACTTTACGTTTTGTCAAATTAGTGGCTAATTTGTACGAGTTCAGTCGTACGAAAACGTATGATTTTTTCAAAGGAGGCGTGGCACCCAACCCCATCCCTAAACCCAACCATCATTGGGGACGAGCAAATCATACTAAATTGTATGAATGAGATCGTACAAATTCATACAGATTAGCCACTAAATCAATAAGTTGTGAACTGCCATGAGATAGTGTTGGATCCTCCAACGTGAATCAACTTCCTGATAAAACAATGTATCATATTTCCACACCGACTAAACAGGTGTGTAATGTGAACCAATCTTTGTGTGTGTTTTTTTCTTTCTTTGTTTCTGTCTTTCTTTGTTTCTTTCTTTCTTTCAGTCAATCTCCGTTCAGACCATTTCTGGGTCTGGCAAGAGAACTTTTAGCTTAGCTTAGCATCAATTATTTTATCGGATTAGACCATTATCATCCCGCTCAAAAATAACCAAGTATAACTAGTCCTAGTTCTGTGTCCATACTCACCATCTATATCCTCAGCCACTATCCCCTATATTAGTGCACTAATATAGTCCAATTGAAGGACTGAACGAAAATTCGAGCACTCAGTACACAGGAAAGGATACCGTTTTGTTTGTGCTTTGCTGGTTGATAAATCATTCAGATGGATTAAAATGTCAATTTCTGTCTGTTAGTAATAAAACAAAGTTTTTTGATTTCTGTCATCTACTGTTTATTTTGTAATACCCTTTTCAGTGCCTATTTGTATTTTCACTGCAGTTATTTTATGTCTAATTCTATAAATTCATGTTAAATACTACATTAAGACATTGTTCACAGCTAAAGAATGTTGAATAAAAATGTAATGGTGAAAAATGTTTTTTTATGCTAATATAAGAACAGTAAAAACAGACTGGTCAAAATTGACCAGGAACAGTAAGTGGCGAGATGTGAACACGGCAGGAAGGTTAATTAGGGTTGGAACTAAACTGTGCAGGGCTGCGGCCCTCCAGGAATTGAGTTTGACACCCCTGCCTTAGCGGTTATTTATTCATTCATTTTCCTTCAGCTTAGTCCCTTATTTATCAGGGGTCACTTTTTTTTTTTTACGTTTTTCAGCCACAACCCAGTACTGGGAAACACCCATACACTCTCAAATTCACACACATACTCATACACTACGGCCAATCTAGTTTATTCAATTCACTTATAGCGCATGTGTTTGGACTGTGGGGGAAACCGGAGCACCCGGAAGAAACCAACGCCAACACAGGGAGAACATGCAAACTCCACACAGAAATGCCAACTGGTCGGGATTCAAACCAGCGACCTTCTTGCCGAGGCGACAGTGCTAACCACTGAGCTACCACACACATACATTGCTGAATAAATCAATCAATCATAAAATAACATTGTCAATTGCTTTAAAAGAACCCCGATCAGTTGCATAAGATATAACTTTGATTTTTCACTCACAGTCAGACTTTTAAAGCGTTCTTCAGAGATCAGCGTTTAAGATCGCAGTCCTGCGCTGTCAAATGACTCTCTGATTACTTGCTTCAAACTGATTCCAGATGAAACCAACAGCATTTTATGAGACATGAGGCCTTTTTTCCCCCCCTTGCTTGTTCTAATGATAAATTGTCTCCAAAACATCTCGGAGGAGATGAATCTGATGAGGCAAGTGCCTGAAAAATTGCGTAAGATTTCAATATTGCAACACTGAGGTGGGTTCAGAAATCTAATATTCTGGTTATGTTAAGTTGCCAAGAGGTGATTTTTGTCCCACAGACAAAGAAATAATGCTCTCCTGCGTTCACTGGCAGCCTTTCAATGGAAAAAAAAATTCTCAGCTCAAATCAAATTATAACAGTGGTGATACTTCTCTAGACTTTTCCATTTCACACCTAATTCAGCAACAGCGGATGCAACATTTCTGAAGAACATCCAGTAGTTTGATCTGTGATGCAGCCTGGAGATCTAATAAAATCAGAAGTTTTTCACCATACTGAACTCACAACACAGGCTGATTGATTATACATGTGTCACAACACTGCAAAAAAATGCTTTTCTTACTTAGAGTTTTTGTCTTGCTTCTAGTCCAAATATCTAAAAATTCTTATATCAAGAAACATTTTCTTGGCAAGCAAAACATAATGTCTTGTTTTCAGAAATAATATGCCAATATTAAATCAGTTTTTCCTTAAAACAAGCTAAATAATCTGCCAATGGGGTAAGCAAACTAATCTTGTTTTTCCTTTTGACATAAGATTATTTTGTTTACCCCATTGGCAAATTATTTTGCTTGCTTTAAGGAAAACCCCACTTTAAATTGGCATATATTTTGTTGCTTGTCTAGAAAAATTTTCTTGAGTTAAGAATTGTAAAAAATTTAATGATACATGTGTCACAGCGTGTCTTCCTCGTATGTTTGTTTTCATCATGTGACCTTCCCCATGTGTGTAACCAGGTGTCATAACATGCTACAGCCTACATTTTTGCGAAACCACATAAAAACCTTACTTCAACGTACATTTGACTGCAGTTTCTAGGTAAAATGAACACTAGGGGGCAGTATGATGGCAACAACTTTTGTTGCTTTTCACACTAATGATGTTTAGAGACAGGACACATGATCAAGCAAAATTCTGTGCATGTTGATCATTTGCTATCAGAAGTGGCTAATATGAAAGGCAAAGGCCTCTAGATCACGCCTATTTTACCAAAATAAAATATGATCATGCCTTGATTTTTAATTATTTAATTAGGACAGTAAGGTCTGACATTGCTTAGACAAAAGTCTTGTCACTTAACAGAAATAATGTCCAGTGTAGAATATAAAGTCATGGTGCAGTGGAAAAAGAATGAATACTGTGTATGACTCCCATGAGCTTAGAGGACTGCATCCATACATCTCTGAATGACTCAAAATCACTTACTAATAAAGTCATCTGGAATGGCAACAAAAGTGTTTTTGCAGGAGTTCATCAGGATTCTTTGGATTCCTCCATCTTACCCAAGACATGCTCAATAATGTTTAAGTCTGGTGACTGGGCTGGCCAATCCTGGAGCACCTTGACCTTTTTTGCTTTCAGGAACTTTGATGTGGAGGCTGAAGTATGAGAAGGAGCGCTATCCTGCTGAAGAATTTGCCCTCTCCTGTGGTTTGTAATGTAATGGGCAGCACAAATGTCTTGATACCTCAGGCTGTTGATGTTGTCATCCACTCTGCAGATCTCTCGCACGCCGTATACTGAATGTAACCCCAAACCATAATTTTTCCTTCACCAAACTTGACTGATTTCAGTGAGAATAATGGGTCCATGAGGGTTCCAATAGGTCTTCTGCAGTATTTGCGATGTTTTAGATGCAGTTCAACAGATGATTCATCAGAAAAATCTACCTTCATCCACTTTTCCAAATGATCAACTAGAAGTCAAGTTATTATTTGTTGCTCTTACAACTGAGATCGACGACAAGACTTTTGTCAGGTAGTGTAGTACACGCATAGTGTAGTTAGATTACTGCTCTGGTGTGTCAGTTATGTATAAGTTTAAAATAGCTCCAGTTGCGTTCATACTTATCATTATTTTTATTTATGTAGCACCGGGGTCCTGCAAGAGACATTTCATTCCACACTCACAGAAATAAAGGTACGAGAGCTGTCACTGAGGTGGTACCATTTTAAAAGGTACATATTTGTACTTGAAGGGTCCATATTGGTACCTCAAAAGTATACATTAGTACCTAAAAATTTTAATAGGAACACTTTTGTACTTTTTAGGTACTAATATGTACCCTTGAGATATTAATATGGACCTTTTGGGTTCAAATTTGTACCTTTTAAAAAGGTACCACCCCAGTGACAGCTTACGTACATTTATTTCTGAGAGTGTACTGTATGTCCACACATAATAAACTCTGGACTTGACTTGAATACAAGATATTTAGGCTAGCATGCTTGTCAAGTGGTGAAACCAGTAACAAGCAATCTTCAAACTGTGAAAGACATCAGATGCTCCTTGCCTCGCTTGAGTTCATTTTTTAATAAAAGTGAACATAACAATTCATGAAATTTAATAAATAGTGATTTCAATCCTTCTCCCACTGAACCCAATAAGCAAATGTTTGTGTTTCATCAACTGAGTTATTGACAAGGAATCACATCAGAGCTTCAACCTTTATTCTGGCATACAGTTCACCGCCTCTAAGGGGGGAAATATTCACCAACCTCATACACATCTATAAACTACACGTCTCTCCTTCTATCAGTGCAAATTTAGTTTTTTTGTCTCTCATTGTCTCTGATTGCTCATTAGGTAACCTGTAAAAAAAAATCTGTAATTTTAGTGTTTATTTCCGGCAGCTGGGGTGTCGAAAAAAAACGTAAAATAACGGCTATTAAATTACAGAAATTTACTGTAAAATAACAGAGGTTGAATTACAGAAATTTAAGGAAATTTCTGTAATTTAATGTCCGTTATTTTACAGTAAATTTCTGCAATTTAATGTCTGTTATTTTAGGGTCCAAGCCCCTCCCCCAGAGAATCGTCAGTCTATAGCGATCGCTGATTGGCTCCTGTACTAGAAGGCAAGGTTTCATTTGCCATATTAACGTTACAATTTTCCCCATTCAAAACTACACCACTGACACGACTTGTGTAATCTATAGACTTTGTTTGACAAGGCGAAGACAGTTATTTGGTTCTCATTTGATAAAAAAAATAATTTTATGCAAAGACATTTCTTCTGAAATATAACTTTTTTATCGACTAATAAAGCTACACGCTGCAACATCCCATCATATAAGTTGCATTACCCATAAAAACAAACATAAAATTACAGCTGGAGATAAAGGTATTTCACAACAGGTTTTTGAGCATTTGAATGATTTATTTCCATTCATTTTAAACACATACAGTACTGTATAAACTATTAGCTTTACAGAATGCAAAAAATTGATAGACTAAATAGATCGTAGTGTGTGGAGATTCATTCCACGAAACACTCATCTAACAGCGAGTTATTGTACTATTTTTTTCTCACTGAAGTCAAACTCGCAGTTTATTAAAAAAACAATTTAAAGGTCATTAAAACAACAACAATTATATATACATTTTTATAATGCTTCTGAAATAAACACGTTTTTTTTACTGATTCAAAGTCAGTTTGACAACGTGCAGACACTTATTTGAGTTATCATTTGACAAAAACCAGTATTAAAAAAAATTATGTGGCTAAAATACAAGCTGTAGCATCCCACGTCAAATAAGTTGTATTACTCATAAACATAAAGCTGCAACTGAAAACAAATGTATTTTAAAATTTGAATATTCATTTCCGATAATGCTCAATCAGTTTTACTGTGTGCAAAAAATAATCCAACAGGGGTGCGTTTCCCAAACAACGACATAACTCGCGGCTGAACTATCATAGTACGATGCATCGTTTGGGAAAAGAACGATGTAGTGAGGAGTGTTTCCCAAAACCTGTAGTTTCTCTGTCGCAGATCCATCATTTAAACCACGTTAGTTAAAATGTAAAACGCCCACAATGATGCTCCAAATGGGGTGGTAACAACTTATTTAGAGAAGAACCCCCATCATTTCTTTGTGCAAAATAGATTGTTTTACACACACATTACAAAAAAAATCCTATATTAGTTTTGGTAAAACATGCACTTGTTTTCCATATTAATTGAAATATATGTCAACGGCACATTTAGGGCCTATGTTTCCTTTACAAATATTATTGAGAAAATTATATATTCTATTCTAAATTAACATAAAATCACTTACAAAAGCTAACACTTATTCTAATATCATATATAAATCACATAAATAAATAATGAGGCTGTTTAATAAGAAATTAAATTGAATATTTATTATTTATTAGGAAATGAAAAAATCCTACTTTAATAATAATATTAATAATATTAATGATGATGACGATTATTATTATTATCATTATTATTAAGTAGAATATTGTTTATTTATTTTTTTAAAGTCTCCTTTTACAATTTGACACATGCAAACCACTGCAGAAATGTTCTGACCAACAGGCCCGTGTCATATACAGTACAGATACTTAATAAATAACCTACTATAAATTAAAAGCATTAACGCATGCTATGTTTTTTTGTTTTCACAAGCTTTGGAGACATAACATAAATTCCACATAAATTCTTTAATGATTTTTATTTTAATCATTCCAAGTTTGAATGTTAGAATGTTCTAAATGAATAAGGCATAGAGGGAATAGAACACAGCCAGGAACTATGTTTCTAACTACAGCTCCAAAGGCATAGTCGCAAACATGGAAGTTTGCAACACAGTTTGCGAATGTTCGTTGAAATGACGGATTTGGGAAACGCCAAATCAACAATATATGTTTGTAACGATGCAACTTCTGACCTTAGTTGCCTAACGATGGTTTTCGGAAACGCAACCCTGACAGACTGATTGAATTGCAGTGTGTGAAGATCCATTCCATGAAACACTCACCTAACAGCGAGTTATTGTAATACTTTTTTTCTCACTGAAAGACAAGTCAAACTTGCAAAGTTTATTTAAAAAACTAATTAAAATTCATTAAAACAACAACGTTTGCTTGCCTTGTTATGGTGCTTCTGAAAAGAAAACTTTTTTTTTTCACAGATTCAATGTCAGTTTGACAATGTGCAACTTATTTGAATTGTCATTTAATGAAAACCTTTTTTTTTATTTGCGACAGACATTTGTTCTGAATTTTGCTTTTTTAATCTGCTAATATACAAGCTGCAGCATCCCACGTCATACACTCAAAAAATATTTAATATTTATATATAGGTATATATATATATATATATATATTTTTTTTTTTTTTGCTGTTCAAACTACTTAAAATGAGCTGAAACCACATAATTCTTGATATTTCATTGAGACAAATGAATTATTTTTTTATGTTCAATCCACATACATTTATTAAAAGTGTTAAGTTAACTTAATCGACTTGTGTGGGACAACATGAATAAATTGTGTAGCGCCGTGCATTTTTTTACAGTGTAACACAAAGCTGCAACTGAAAGCAAAAGTAATTCACAACAGGTTTTTGGTCATTTTAATGATTTATTTCCCTTTATTTTAAACAAGTATAAACTATCAGCTTTACTAAATGCAAAAATAATCGAACAGATAGAATTGGATTACAGTCCGTGGAGGTTCATTCTATTTACACTTATCTAAAAGCGAGTTATTGTAATATATATATATATATATATATATATATATATATATATATATAAATTTTTTTTTTCTCTCACTGAAGTCAAACTTGTAAAATTTATTTTAAAAAAAAGCAATTTTAAAGGTCATTAAAACAACAACATTTATACACCTTTTTATGATGCTTCTGAAAACAAGAAACACGTTTTTTTTCATTGATTTGAAGTCAGTTTGACAACGTGCAGACACTTATTTGACAAAAAGCATTTGGGGGAAAAAATTATGCGACTTAAAGACATTTGTTCGGAATATTGCTTTTTTAAACCGACTAATATACAAGCTGCAGCATTCCACGTCATGTAAGTTGCATTATTCATAAACATAAACATAAAGCTGCAATTGGAGACACATTTTTGATGGTTTGAATGTTTTACTCTGCATGCAAAAATAATCCAACAGATGGACTAATAGGATCGCAGTCTACAGGCTGCAGTATGTGCAGGTTCATTCCACGAAATGAACAGCGAGCTATTGTAATATGTTTTCTCACTGAAGTCAAACTTGCAAAATTTATTTAAAAAAAGGTAAAGGTCATAAAAACAACACTATTTAGAAAATGCCTTTTATGATGCTTCTGAAAAGAACAAAAGCGTTTTTTTTCCCTGACTTAAAGTCAGTTTTAGCCTTATTTGAGTTGTCATTTGACGGGGAAATTATGCGAATTAAATACATTTCTTCTAAATAAATAATTAAGGGACTAAGCCGAAGGGAAATAAATGAATAAATATTGTTTTTTTATTGACCATTACACAAGCTGCAGCATCCCACGTCATATAAGTTGTAGGCTATATTATATATAAACATAAAGCTGCAACTGGAGACAAATAGGCAAATATTTCACAACAGGTTTTTGTCTAATCTCCGTTGATTTCAAACGCTCAATCAGCTTTACTGCATGCAAAAACAATCGAACAGATGGACTAATGGGATCGTTGAGTATGTGGAGATTTATTCCTCGAAACACTCACCTAACAGCGAGTTGGCAAAGCCGTACCACACGCATCCAGTGTCCCCGATGAGCCATCGCCCCTGCGTGCTCGCCGCGAAGCTGAACGGCGTCCCTAAAACGCACACCAGGAGATCACTCAAGCAGATGTTCACCAGCAGAAAGTTGATAGGGGAGCGCAGAACCTTGTATCGGCAGAAGAGCACGAGGACCAGGAGGTTGTTGAGGAATCCGAAAGTGCCGATGAATCCCAAGCTTACCGCCACGAGGATGTGTCCGGTCGGACTGAGGGTGCGATAGGAGGAGGACGCCTCCAAATGTCCCTCCACTGCACCGAGACACAGCGCGCTGTTCCTCCTGCAACTGAGCACACTCAAGTTGGACACAATCATCGCAATCCGTCCATTGAACACAAGTCACTGCTTTGTTTTCTGGGGGGAAAGCGACACATTTAATGTGCTTTTTTGACAACAGTATGCAAATCCGATCGTATTTTTGCTGAAGACTTTTGGTGTTGAGCGACGATTATTTAGCAATTGCTCAACTTCAGAAGTAGGAATAAAGTTTGGCGTCCCTTTGCTCCACCGTGTGGTGTTTACAGTCCTGAATGTGCGGTGAAAGTGTACTGTTGATGTTAGTAGTGTACCTCCTCTCTGACGTCTGACTCTGTCTGTCTGCTCTACTGAGCTTTACTGGACGCAGCATCCAGGTTATAAGCACAAAAACCTCTGCAGCACATCTGCTCCGGCTTTGTTTTGACGCACGACGCAATAAATGATTTGCAATACATTTATTTTCTCGCCCTCGAGGGGAATGTTCAGAGAAGGGGAAGTTTGACATCCATAACTTCATTTGAATCGCTCATGTTTGTTCACACATTTAGTTTGAGCGCTGTCCATGGTGCTCAAGTTTGCTCCATGAAGGGGAACAACGTCGACTTCGAGCAGTTCACTGTTTTTCTAATAAGGAACGTACTTGTGTTCTGTTTGCTTCACTGTCACTCAGGGTTGCCAGGTTTTCACAGCAAAAGTAGCCCAATGGTCAATTAAAACTAGCCCAATGTCGATCAAACTAGCCAAAAATCAAGCCCAATCCCTAAACAGTGCTGTCACTTTACGATTTCTGTAATCACGTGATAAGCAAATTGTGACCCAGGACCTCAAAACCAAAGACTTGTTTTGCACAGGTTTTTTTTTTTTTTGGTAATATCCAAAAATACATTTTATGGGTCAAAATTAAAGATTTTGTTATGCCAAAATTCATTAGGATTTTAAGTAAAGATCATTAAGTAAATGTCCTACTGTAAATATCTACATTTGTTTGGTTAGTAATGTGCATTATTGAGCACTAGACAACTTTAAAGCCAATTTTCTCAGAATTTAGATTATTATAATTTTTTTGGACCCTCAGACATTCCCATTTCCTTTAAAATGAGCATTTTTCTCAGGTTAATGTGTGTGTGTGTGTGTGTGTGTGTGTGTGTGTGTGTGT
>CAIGQZ010032741.1:6743933-6755893 GCA_903798205.1 Danio tinwini | reverse complement strand
TATATATTAATAAAACTTATGCAATCTGCACTCCGAAATAAAAGTACAAAGATTGCCACCTGGTAGTTTAAAGAGAAAATTTATTGATATGAACAAACTCGTACAATCGCTTTAGTACAATTTGCGTATGATAATAGACATGCACAATATGCAACTTTTTTTAAAAGAATAATACATTCATGCAGTTATGAACATGTTTTGACAGTTAATATGACGGTGATTTGATGCTTAACAAAAGTTGCAGACACCCTCACTAATATCAAAATGCTTTTGTGATGCAAAGTTAATTTAAACATCCAACTCTAATTGTAAAAGTAAATAACTGGCTAAAAACTCTTGACAGATGAAAGTATAAAGCCTGCAGCCCACAACAAGGGTGGAAAGTTATTGCGTATCATTTAACAAAACGTTTACTACAAATTTTGTCATTTTGCTCATATGGATAATTGAATATTAATCAGATGATGTCATTAGGCTGCTGTGCCGTCAGCTAGTCGTTGCATTGCTGATCATGATTTCGAGGATTGATAGATCAGTCCTTCACAACACACGCAGTGATCTCAGATCAGTTGATCCAGACATTTGAATCTGATTCGCGAACTTGTTTAAAGAACCAAATTAGCCAGATCAGTTATCAAGATTAAAAGATCCAGGATCTGCCAAATCATCTTAGATTATTTACGCGAGGTACGAAGAACGGACCCCAGCAGTCACAGAACCACAACATAACCAGATCACATCGAATCACTGTAGGTTACACTACCTATTAGAGTATGTTTTACTTTCGAAATGGGGTATAAATTTGTCCCATTTTGCATTTTAAATTCTTTTGAACATAATTGGGTGCTGCAATGCTTTTGTGCTTGTTTAGACAACGACAATCCAAAATCAGGCAATGCTTCTATTGTTCCTGCGGTCAACTGCGGAAAAAAAAATATCGATAAAAATGTCATGACAAACCGCTGTGAGTTCAACTGCAGGTGCTGCGTGATGCAAGTGCATACGAAGGGGAGTCAGATTTGTCCAGGAATACACACACCTTCCTTCACCTCCTCTTGCGAGTTGGCTCACTCGGTTTCCGCTATGCGCTGGTCACTACTAAAACTAAACTAAATGGAGTAGGAGCACACAGTTATTTTTTGTTAAATAAGTTAAGTAGATAAAGTTTTACGTTTCTAAACTGCCCAAATTGTCAACCCGCCTATGTAATTTTCTACCCGCACAATAATATTCAAAACTGCCCAATTGGGTGGGAAACTGTCCAATCTGGCAACACTGACTCCAACCCCGATCAAACACAACTAAAGCTACTGGTCACGCTGCACTTTTCGCCTCATAGACTTTTATTTATATGCATGCGAAAGTGGCAGACTGGAAACTCAAGCTTGTTCAACTTTGGTGAACTCGGATCTGCGAAATCACACCACATGATTGTGTGAGACCAATAGAAGATCAAAACATGACCTCTCAGTACAGAATTTTTAAATATGGAGCAATCGCTCATTTAATAATCTTGATTAATGCTGGCCTATTTGCAATGTCGTATGACAGAATAGGCTATACGCATAGTGGCGCATATTGTAATTCTGACGAAATCTCAGGTTGCTGGCTTACTTCCGCTGATTGTACAGTACTGTGCTACAACAGAACAGGAACGATACTGACCATAACGTTATGGATAGTGGTGTTAGTGCTTTATACTGTTATAGCCTGCTTATGTTTACATCAACTACATAATTATGACATCTAAACATTTGAAAGTATTGTTTCAAAGACACGAGGGCTAGCTCAAGACTCATGGTCAGTGGCGGCTGGTCAATAGAGGGCGCTGGGGCACCGCCCCCTTCAAGTTAGAACCCTTTAATATGTTAATATTTATTAGCACAAATATTAACAAAATAAATTGATTTAATTATAACATTCTAACATTTATTGTAGTCATACTAACATTTATTGAAAAAAATGTATGAACAATATTTTTTCATATGTGTGCGGGGCACCGGACTAATTAGTGTCTATGTAAGTACACGAAATTTTGCAATGCACGTTATATGACGATAAGCTCTACTTGGCCTGTTTTAAATTGTCCTTGGGTCACAGCGCTCTGCATCTTGAACCCTCCCATTTTTGTTGTTAGAATGAATCATATTTGTTTTTATATGATTGGCCTTATGTGATTGGACCTTTCTCACTTAGACTGTCACTCAGCAGCAGCTCCTCAGTTAACTGTGCCGACCTTTAATTATAGTGAAAGCAAGTGCAATTTCTCGAGATGAAGGAAAATTCTGTTGTATCTTTGCAAAGATATCCGTTCACAAGAAGTTTGGATGAAGAAAAAAAAAAAAGAATTAAGGAGCTTGGACCAGATCGACCTTCCTTGCAAACTCACCAGCAGTCAAGTGATCACGGGCGCGTGTATGCTCGGGGCTTTTCCAGCACTTGTTGGCTGCCAGGTTGTGGTGTAAATCATGCCTTTACTGTTTTTCGTGTTTGCTGTTTCAAACAGCATGACGCAAGAGAGGCTGAATGCATTAGCCATGCTGTCAATAGAGAAGAGACTGGCGACTGAGATGACTGGCTTAAACCAAAAGGTCATTGAGAAATTTGCAAGCCAGAAAGAAAGGAGAGCAAAATTTATTTTCAAGTAGTGCTACTGGCCAGTGATTAGGCAACATTTGTGTGTGTCTGTGTGTGTGTGTGTGTGTGTGTGTTTACTGATTATCTTGATTACTTCATTACTGATAAACCCAAATTGAACTAAAATGAACTTATTTGTGATGCATTTATTGTATGCTTTAGTCATATTTTTGTTTGTTACATCACCTGAAAAATGGCTTTTACAGTCTTACTTTACCAACAGTTAGAATGTTGGTAAAGTCCCCCCCCCCCCCCCCCCCCCTCCTGAACTCTTCCACCTGGGACAGAGTATATATTTAAATATTCAAGTATCTTGGGGTTTTGTTCACAAATTAAGGAAGAATGGAACGTGAGATCAAGCGAAGGATTGGGGCAGCAGCAATGCGATCAATGTACCGTTGTGTTGTGGTGAAGGAGGAGTTGATCCTAAAGGCAAAGCTCTCGATTTAGCAGCCAATCTATGTTCATGTCCTATGCTAATGAGCTTTGGGCAACGACCAAATGGACAAGACCAAGGTTACAACAACCGAAATTAGCTTCAGTCCTAGAATGGACCCTTTTGTTGACTTCACACTGTACAATTTAAACCGTGATTGTCACTCACTGACAAGTTTTCTGAAACTGCTGACAAATGCCCGAAATCAGAAGCAAATCAGTGCTCGTTTACGTGAGCGGTCTCTGTCATACAGTGTGAATGATCATAGAGGCAATCTGAGAAAATATGTGATATATTTGGCATGGACCTGTCATCGACAGCTGGGAGTTTGGGGAGGAGCTCTAGACCTAAATATCAGAATAAATTCACTTTACAATGACATTAAACAGAAGCAAAGAAGACACATTTGCTTGACCAAACAGCAGCATATTGCAAAAAATTTAATCGAGGCTCCATGATGCCTACCTGAAGAGGTGTTCCAGGCTCGTTCTACTGGAAGGAGGCCCTGGGAAAGACCCATGCTGTGGAGGTCTCTTAGCTTGCCCTGGGGTTTCTTCTGAGGACCTGGAGGAAGTTTTTGGGGAGTAGGTTGATGTGAAGTGTTAATGAATGGAGTTAGTCTGCAGTTAGGAGATTTGAAAATGAAAGTTGAGACTTCTTTAAATAAAGTCAAAATCAGAAAATAAAACATTGTATGTACCGTTTAGTATTATTTTTGCCATAATCACATGATCAGTGATGTTCAGAGCTTCATGTTCGCCTATTCTCGTACTTGCGAGCACAGCCATTGGAATCTTTTTGGCTCAAGACTTCTCATCTCATTCACTTCCATTGATTTATAGATGTTACAAATTACTTCTTGATGTTGCAAACTGATTTCCAATTACATTCTACTTTTTACTTAAAGTCATGTTTGTAGAGCAAGCAGTTTGACCATTTTCTGCTCTGTATTAGTTATTTCTCCCATAGGCAACTGAATCTAAAGTTTTAAAACAATCGCAAAAAGGAGCACACTTCTGTATCAGAAAAATACAGAATTATATCACAAAATAAAGTTTGTAATACCCACGTGATTGCTTCAAACTTTAATTCAAAGGTTTAAACACCTTCTGGGTTAGTGGAGTGTATTGCAAGAGATTAGAGGCATTGATTACATACATTTCTACTGTTTCAAAACCCTGTACCAGTCCCAAGCACCATTAATTCCACTAAAATACAGCAATAAACTCTCTACATTTACACCTAGAAAGGTTAACAACATTTTATCAAAAAAAAAAATCTTGTTATACGTATACACTAAATACACTTGCCCCCAAAAGCGTGGACTTTGATTATACATTGATCACTTTGAAATACTTTGGATTGGTTAACACGTGTGATCAACTGGATTAATGTTTGAATTTGAGAACTTAAGTTGCAGCCTTTGTACGCAAGTGCCTTATTAAGGTCTTTGACGACCCTTAATTAATATTTTCTTATTAAAAATAACAGACTCAAGATCTTTTTTGATTTACTTTTAGCAGAGCTCTTTTGCCAGCCCTCTCACCAGCCCAGTCATCATCTTTTATTAAGAACTCCATCACCCAGGATTCCCCTGGATCCACACCTGCACCCAATCCTCTAATTAGCACACCTGCCAGAGATCACCTCATTCCCCAATACTATTAAATCAGTTACCTTTCACAACAACAGCATATGGTCTTGCCTTATATACTCTTGCTGATATGAATACTCACCTGCTTTATTTTAATTTAAATAAATGCACAGCACACTAGGGTTGAGATTGTGAAATTAAAGATGGTTGCATTAATCAAGATGATTGCATGTAAAAAATAAATAAGTCTATGAATTGAGTGTTCAAATACAGTCCTGCTGAAAAAAAACAGCTTTAACCAGCCCAAGCTGTTTCGCTGTTTTAGCTGGTCAACCAGCCTGGTTTTAGAGGGGTTTTGGCCATTTCCAGGCTGGTCTTGGCTGGAAAATGACCAGCTAAAACCAGCTTGGTTTAAGTTGGACATAGTTGGTTTTGGCTGGTTTTACCTGGTCAACTTTCAGCTAAAACCAGCCAACCAACTTAGGCTGGGTGCATACCATTTCTCAGGATTTTCTAACTGCTTTACACTTAAAACGAAGAATTAAAAAAAGTACATTGTTGCCTTAAGCCCTGTATGCAATGCCAGATCTATATTACAGTATGTGCAGAGGCAGGCCAACTACTTACCAAGGCACAGCCTTGTTGAGGCAATAGGATGATTGTATATGGTGAATATGAGGGTGCAAACTAGAGTTAGGGTAATGTCTCATGCCAAGAGGTTGCTGAGAACTAACAGGCCTTGACTGAATCTGCAAAACAGGATTGAACTGAGGGTGTGATGGGAGCCAGTGGAGACTGGGCAAGGGAACAACCTGACTTTGAATAAAGAAGTTGGAAGAAGTAAGCTGGAAGTGAACTATTGAGGTCTCGACTTAGACAGAATCAGCCAAGGCACAGGAGACTCGGAGCTGGAGGAATATTGTGAAGAAACAAGAAATTCAAAGCTAACCTATCTTCCAGACCAGGGGTCACCTAACTTGGTTCTGGAGGACCATCGTTATGCATAGTTTACTATAGCTATAACTTTTCTCAATCACATCTTCCTGAAAGTTTCAAGTATACTTAGTAAGACCTTGATTAGTTTGTTCAGATTGTGTTTGATTTAAGGTAGCAGCTAAAAACTGCTGGACACTGGCCCTCCAGATTTGAGTATGGTGACCTCTGTCCTATACCTTCAAAGAATACTACAGAGGCCAGCTTCAGTCCAGCCTCAATGATGGGAGGATTCTATGCCATGCTCTGGAACTTCACAAGCACTACATCTGTGATGGTTGGTGTTTGTGACTCACTCACCTGATCAGGAAATCCGTTTGGCTTAGGCTCCAGAGCGATGTCAGCATTGTGGTTATTCCCCCTTGTGTTGACATCACAGCAGGCTCATCCGCAGTGGGTGCTGCCAATTGCTTTGTACAGTGTGTTGGCAGTGACTGGCCTGGCTGTGAGTCAAGAGAATGGGGATGGTGATGCCGTCCTCAACCAGACAGATCAACACCATTCCAAAAACATGTTAACCCTCCCCCCCCCCCAACCTAACCCCCTCTCCCCTGGACAGTCCATTAGAAGATCTGCCTTGGTTGATTTGCTAAGTATAGTGTAGAAAAAATGTCCAGGAAAACATGCACACCAAACTGATAGATTCCCAAATATGGCCTCCAACTGATCTCTTGACAGTGGGTAAATCAATTGCAAGAAGCAAGAAATGTTTCAACAGAGGGGATAACACAATCAATTCAACACAAACATAAACTATAGTAGACGCTGAACTGAGGTTATAGTCGTAATCAAAGAAAAAAAACAGAACATGTGGATACTAATTAGAAGCCAACTACAAGTAAACTAGACAAGCAAACCGGAAAACTAAAATACACAAACTGAAACTAACCCTAACAGTTTGCACCATGACCATATGGAGACACTAATGTTCACACTGTGACAAATGGGGCAATGCCTCTGCTTCTTTGCCGAGTAATATGTCGTGTGATCCGGCATGAGTGATTGTCATCTCTCATGTCATTTCAATTTAGTTATGAAATACATCCTGTTTTTTCATGGAAAAACTTGTCATATTACTTAGATAAAGGTCATGTAAATGCAGAAGAATGTGACCTACACATCAAACGTGTGACAGGAAAAAGAAAGCCTGAAAACAAAACGGAATTTCTTCTTTTGCAGCAAAATATTTTCACTCTTGATTCATCACATATTGACTCAGTCAGAATCCATTCTTGGCATTCTTTGACGCTTAGGTTATCAATCTGGCATCATTTTACGATGTGCAGGGTCCTCTATTGCTTTAAAGAAGACCTATCATGAAAAAATCATATTTATAACCAGCTTCTAATGTTAAAAACTTAATAATTGTATTTTTTTATAATCTTCAGAAGCACCCTGATTGACATTCTTCCTTTCTATGGGCTTACTCACACTATGCTATCCGAACCGTGCCCAGGCCCGTTTCCCCGATCGTTTGAGAAGTGTGAGCGCTCTGAATTGGGCTCAGGCACGGTACACTTGGGCGGCCCTGGCCCAGTTGGAAGAGGTGGGCCAGAGCACGGTTCACTTGGGCTCAGGTGCGGTACGCTTACAGTGTGAGTCTGAATGTAATGTGAGTGCGGGCTGTCGGGGGAGGCGGGAGGGGGGACAAGCGTGCTTTGGCCCGGTTCAAGGCAACTGTACATAGTGTGAGTACGGCCTTAGTGTCATCAGAGGGGGAAGTCTCGTCCATTAGCATAGGACTTTAGTCTTGTTCTTGAATCTGACACTATGCTGACACAGACATTTGTAGCTCCGCCCTATTTAAAAAGAGCACAATCGCATTCAAATTTAAAGGGACAGCCACAAATTAGGATCTAAGCCTAAAAGGGTCAGTTATAAAACATTATTTGTGGGGTATTTTGAGATGAAACTTAACATACACATTTTATGGACATCAGAGACTTGTTTTACATCTTGTAAAAAAGGGGTATAATAAATTGAGAAACATTTGGCATTGATATGCTGACGTAAAAGGCAGCTCAGATGTTGTCTGTCACAAATTCTTATGTCTTATGTCAGATAGGGTTGGGTCGATAGACGATGTTGGTTGTGCACCTTTTTTACCAACCAAGTTTGTAGACGCCATTATAATGACACAGATCATGCCAGAGTCCCGTGGAAAAAGTGATTGACAGGTGGTAATTTGTATGTATCTTTTCTTTATTTATGATTTAGTTGTGGATAAAACAAAGACCACGCGGGTCAGGTAGTTGAAACGGTAGGCTACAAATAGTTAATTAATTATGAATTAATTATTCATAAATAATTAATTCACCGCTGCCTATGACGACGATGCCATCATCCATCACGGTGTTTCACATTAGACATCGTACGATGCCAAATTGGTCGACATCGCCCAATCCCAATATCAGATTTATTTGTTGAATGTTGTTGACTCCTGTGTCTCGAGACTGATCGTGTCACGCAAATGTGCTGGACCTCCATTTTAGAAAGTTTTTTTAGAAGTCGGTAGAAAGCATGTTTATACCATTGGAAAAATTGTTTGTTGAATGCTATTGGCTCCCTCTGTGTCTCGAGACAGATAGCGTCAAGCTAATGTGCTAGAGCTCCAAAACATTTTAGAAAGTTGTTTAGAAGTTGTTAGAAAGCATGTTTATACCATTGGAAAAACTGTCTCATGTCAGATTCAGTTGTCGAATGCTATTGGCTCCCTCTGGCTCGTGACTAAGTGCATCATGCTAATGTGCTAAAATGCTAACACTCCAATCATCATAGAACCCGATCATCATAAAAAAAAACACTCTGAAGGGGTACCCAGAGCATCACAAAGCATCAAGAAGGAGTCCTGACCAAGCATTAATGCATACCTGCCAACATCTGTCTTCGAAATGCAGGAGACCTGGTCGGGTGAGGGGGGTGTTGGAGACCAAATTTGAGGACCCGGGGGGTATGGGTTGTTGGAATTACGTGAGTTTTCCTGGAGTTTTGGTAGGTATGTCAATATATGATGAGTCAAGAGCCAGGCTTAATTTGTGCTGGAACAAGACGAAACCAGATCATCTGAAATCTGATCCGGCACCTCATTTTACCAATCCTCCTCCTCACATGCACCCCAGCCTTGCTCTTCCGCTCTTTACTAGCTCCCCAACCCTCTTTACTTTCATCTGGGACACCACTGCCCCACCAGCCCAACCTCTTCGCTTTCGTCCCTGACACCCACAACCAACCACCCCCCTACCCCAGCTCTTCACTTTCCTCTGCGACAGACCACCCACCACCTCCCACCCCTCGCTCTTCACTTTTGTCTGCGACACCGCTCCCTCTGGTAATGTGCTGGATCCGTTAAGCTGGATTAATACTTTCGCCTGACGCTGACTATGCGCGCCCCTCAGACAACAAACAGACAAGCCTTTTATACTTGCCGCTTTCGCCATTGAGATGACTTTAAAACGACAAGGGGCAGTCAAAAGAATTTGACCGTAAAATCAGATAGATAAACAGAGAAGTAGAAAGTTTCAAGAATAAAAGCAAAAAAGCACACTTACTAAAAAATACAGATGTTTTTATAGATTTCCCCCACTCCACAATTCACACTTTACTGTCTGGCTAGTTTCTGTCCTCTACTTATGCTAAAAAGGCAATAACGGTCCAACATTCCTGACCATTATCATCAATAAAGCCTAGAAAAACAGGCCATCAGTATATTGTAAACCGATAGGATCAAATATTTCTTCCCAGTTATCAAAGAAATAATTGATAGATATATATAAATATATATCAGTGTAAAACCTATGGTGGGCAAACATATTTCTGTAATTGTGTAACTGGGTCTCCACTTTTGCCATGGTCTCTTTTGGCTTTAACAATCCCTCAGGTTTTTCCAAACCTTTTAACAAAAACTCTCCTCCTTTCCCACGGCTGTTGCAATTTGTAGCCAAGAATTATTGGTCATCAGGTTATCTCTATGATCACGGATCATAAAGATGTTTGTACAGTCGTACTGTTTCAGACAAAATCTCTTCAAAGTGATTCATATTTAACTCAAATTAAACGCAGCGCCGCGCAAACTGTTCGCCGGCGCAAAATCATGTCGCGCGCACCCAAAGCAAACTTCCGCAAACTCAGAGATGACGTCACATTGGCCACGTGCACTCAAGCAAACTAGCGGAAGCGTCGAGTATAAACCAGGCTTTACCCTGATCTGTTTTTGGACCTTGCGATTTACAAATTAAGCACTGGTCAGTGTTTCATGCCATGCCAGCTTCTAGAGCTATTATCATGGAGATGGAAAAAGTGTATCCAGATGTAAATTTTATTCAATTTTTACAATTTATTTTGTGCTACAAACTCAACATTGTGTTTGAATTAACTTAAAATTTCTTCAATTAATGAACTGAATGAAATAAATTCCGCACAGAATTAAACCCAACACAATCTAATAGTAAAGTGCATTTACAAATAGAGCAGGTGGGAAAATCTTCTCCAAATATTTAAAACTTGAGTGACCAATTCTGCAACAGGTGAAAACAATCTGGTCCCACCAGTTGAAAAATTTATAGAGATTTCTTTTACCAACATTATATTGTACGAGTCAGGAGTGAGAATGTGTTGTTCAGTTATCCTACAAACCCATGATCCTGATGGATCTTGGAAGAAAAAGACAAGCCAGTCTTGGCATTCATCTGTAAACATCAGCTACAGTAAATGCATAAGCATCTTTTCGCATTACCGCTCTTATGCGCCACAGAACTGGATCCAATGTATATCAATTGTCTATTCTCTTTTTTTATTTTATGTGAATTAAAATACTTATACTTAATAATACTTAAATATTTTATTTATTTTTTTGCATCTAATTGGCCAGAATTCCAGGCACGAAGCTCAAGCCATAAATGTTTAACAGGTGGTTTCCCTCATATGATGTAAAAGGCATCTGTCGGATGACATCTCCTAGACCGACCGGAATGATCACAGGCCCACTAGAGCCACCGCATGAATTTTCATGGGAATATGCAGCCCGAGTATCGTGCGCAAGTGTGTGGAATACGAATAAGAATGTGCTGAAGCTTGCAGCTGTGGGCAGGTGTGGGAGAGATAGGAAAGGATATGGTTAGCTTGTCTCGGGCTTGTCAGGCATGCATAGAGTATCTTTACTGTATGGCTGCAGCATGTTAAGCACAGTTTCTGTCAGCTAACCTTTTTTTACTATAACCTTCATGAGCTGGAGGGAATGCCACAAGTCAAACAGGGATGTACACTCACCATGCAAGACTATGCAAACAATCAGCTTTATGGAGCCAGATCAGTCTCAAAAATAATACATTTACAAAATATAATTTATACATCTACAACGTAATTTACATTTGCAAAAAAATCCAGATCGTAAGTTTAAAACACGATTCATAAACACACAAATCCAATTCATGAATTCAGAACACAATTCATAAACGCACAAATCCAATTTGTGATTTCAAAACACGATTCAAAAATACACATCCAATTTGGAAATTCAAAACACGATTTATAAATAAACAAATCCAATTCATAAATTCAAAACACAATTGAAAAATACATGAATTCAATTAATAAATTCAAAACACGATTCATAAATACACAAATCAAATTCATAAATTCAAAACACGATTCATAAATACACAAATCCAATTCATAAATTCAAAACACGATTCATAAACGCACAAATCTAATTCATAAATTCAAAATATGATTCGTAAATACATAAATCCAATTCATAAATTTAAAACACGATTCAAAAATACTTATCCAATTTGTAAATTCAAAACCAATTCAGAAATGCATAAATCCAATTCATAAACTCAAAACACCATTCAGAAATACAAAAATTAAATTCATAAATTCAAAAGACGATGCATAAACACAATCTAATTTATAAATTTAAACACAATTTATAAATACATGAATTCACTTTGTAAATTCAAAACACGAATCAAAAACACACAAATCCAATTCGTGAATTCAAAAAACTATTCATAAACGCACAAATCCAATTTGTGATTTCAAAACACGATTCAGAAATACATAAATCTAATTCATAAATTCAAAACACGATTCAAAAATACACAAATCCAATTCATAAATTCAAAACACGATTCAGAAATACACAAATCCAGTTCGGAAATTCAAAACACGATTCAGAAATACATAAATCCAATTCATAAATTCAAAACACGATTCAGAAATACACAAATCCAGTTCAGAAATTCAAATCACGATTGAAAAATACACAAATTCAATAGACGAATTACCAACCTACGTCAC
>CAIGQZ010032741.1:6732688-6743923 GCA_903798205.1 Danio tinwini | reverse complement strand
AGGCTGCAATAGCAAATGTGTGGTGTTGTGAGGTAGGATGCCAAATTCGAAGTCCAAAAATAGAAAACTTAACTTTTACCATACACCACACTGCTTTCAATTCGGACTGCAGTCGTCTTTGGCTAAAAGAGCTGAATGAAGTGACGACCTAATTAGAAATGCTCGACTCTGCAGTTCTCATGTTATATCAGGTAAGTTCAGGCTATGCTGAATCTTTTTTTTTTTTTTTTTTGATTGCAGCAATGATTTCGGCAAAACAGTTACATATGGTTAATTAAACTGCGGACACTGAATGCTAAGAATGAAACGTAGAAGTGTAAGTGTATATTCACACATTCATTCAGTGAAAACTTGTGACACACTCCCTATATTGTTTACCACGACACTTTGAATATTCGACTGAAATAACCAAGTGCAAGTGTGCCTTGAAAACAACATTAACACTGTTTATTTGACTGTGAACAATGTTGTACTTTGATAATCATTGGCTGCTAATATGATTTCGCTATTTAGAGTTTGCAAATAATACGTTTATGAAATTATATTATTAAGGAGAAAGTCTGAATGTGCGAATATAAAACCAACTTTACCTTTATGTGTAAAGTTCACATACCCTGGACCTGACGTACAGGTGTAGTTTGCTGTCAGAATGCAGTTGTTCTACTTGTTGATAATTACCCAGGCCTTGTATAACATTAGCTCCGTCTTTTTTTCCTTGTCTTTGGCTCGGCAGAATTGGTCTATTCATAAATTCAAAACATGATTCAGAAATACACAAATCCAATTCTTTTGGCGAAGATATTTATAATTTTTACTTGTGAATTCAAAAATTGTGTGTTGTTTTGAATTTACAAATTTGATTTTGGTAAATGTGAATTTTGCTGTGCATTTAATAAATTTTACTTCGTAAATGTATTCTTTTTGATACTGATCTGGCTTCATACAGCTTAACTACAAGATGATTCTTCGAAATGGAACATGAACACAACCACTTATCCAGATAACCTGAATAAGACAACATAATGTAGAGGAGAAACTGCTTTTGACAAAAGGAAATAGGACACTTTCTAAATGATCTCATTGGTTTAGGCAGATGTTTTGACTGATTCCCCAGCTCTGTGTACACCTCAGATCCCAGGGGTGCAGATCTAGACATGTAGCACTCTCCTTTAAATATAATAGGGCTCTGTATTCGACTGGGTCATCAGGCCACCGCACCATCATTCATCAAACCGCAGCTTATGCAAATGCAACAGTGCAGCAAGGAACAGCGTGGTATCTGCATTCTTGGAGCCAGTTATTCAGGCTGATATTGTCTGGCGCTTTACGAAAGCATTGACAAATTATCTGCCCATTGTCATCCTCGTGATAAACTGAGGGTAAACTCTGATAGTGTTTTGAGGTATAAATCATAATCCATTAGCCTCCGGGCTCACAGAGCTAATCATTGCGCCTGACACTTAGCGAATCAATACGCAAAGTTATGTTTTCAAAATGCAATTTTGCAATCAATCGCCATTGGATGTTGATAGGAGTTGTTACGCCGCATGCAAAAAGCAATCATCCAGGGAGCGAGGCTTGATCACCCCCTCTGCTTTTGAGATCTTATTCACCTAGATTTGGTTGTAGCTTTCAAGGAGAAACGTCAAACAGTTTCAGCTTAAATCAAGCCACTGCAGAGCTATAAAATCGTTGAAATTAAAAGCATATTACATTTTTCTATTTCACAAACGGGTAATGGGATTCCCACATCAATCCCACCTACATCTTCCAAATGATAAGGCATTACAATACAGTGCTGATTATTTCATTTGCGAAATATGACATTCAATACAGGGGCGCCTTATGTGGGGTTAGGTGATATTCCAAGGGTCCTGATCCTAATACTTTTAAAAGACGCCCAAGAGTTTTGCTTGAGGCAGTTAAATGGAATCGGAGTATATTAACTATGCCGACTGGATATGGACAGTTTGTTATAATTTTTAGGGTTTCCTTAAAGATCCAATTTTGATTGTTTGCCCCTCAGATTGCATGCCAGCCAATATGAAAGAACAGACAGTGGTGTTGGACACTTAGGCCCAATCCCAATTCCACCGCTTAGCCCTTTCCCTTACCCCTACCCCTCGTTTTGCGCGTTCATGTGAAGGGGTAGTGGTGTCCCAATTCTCTTTAGCTTGAAGACTTACGGCTTAGGGGAAGGGGTATACACCTCTTCCAACGAAGATTTTTCAGGAGCACACTTATTACAAAGGGGTAAGAAAATTTCCCAGAATGCACCAGCTACATCGACAGTTTCACTGCACCCGGAAGAAAGGAGAGCCACAAATTAGTATTTTTTTGTCATTATTACGAATTTTACAAACAAACATGTTTTAATATATTCATAACCGAGTTCATGTTTTACTGTCATGCTTTTATAAAAAACAGCTAAAATAAAAACTGCTAAATTTCACGATCTATAATCCCTATTAATAACTCCTGTACAGCAGTCCCACAACATTCTGACACTTGATGACACTCGAACACCCTGTCAGAAAAGTCTAGTGGCTGAGAATAACCTTTTCACAGTGTCTGCTATAGATATGGCTACCAAGAACGTGCGTTTCTTCACGCGCAGTACTGCAATTTGTCAAGCGCAGCCACATTTTAATAAATAAAAAAAATCTGTGGTTTATGCAATAGCCACCAGGTGGCGCAAGGAACTACCAATTTTCCATTGACTTACAGTAGTTGTCATGGGTGTTTCGGTGCATGGACAGTATTTGTATACAAGAGTGCTCGATTCAGCTCCCTCGATGCCTCCAGCAGCTGGGTTTCTTTATTTTGGAGGACAGGCCCAGTTTGGCTAATCGGGAGGACCGGGAGAATTCCGGATGGGCCGCCGCGAGGGCCTGTGTCCGTAGCTGCTTGCACTCTCGCATGAGAAGTGCAACAAACGCATGAGAAATAAGTGGAAAAATGAGAGAGCACATAAAAGAAAATAAATATCCACGAATAGGCCTATTAAACAAAACGATAAGCCCAAATTCTTTGAGTTTAGGCATACTGTTCCAGTGCTTTATTAAATATGCTAAAAGGGGTATTCCAAACGCACCAGTTTGTTAGCACCATTGTGGTCCAGTGGTCAGCACGTTGCATTATGACGTCGCCAGCCCGAGTTCTAACCTCGTCTGGGTATTTATTTTTTTTTGTGTGTTAAGACATATAATACTGTTTGGGTTACTTATATAGGAGTACATTTTTTTTTTTTTTTTTGTTAATGTTGTTTTTGGTTTACATAGATGCATATGGCCACTGTAATGAAGTTTACGGCCACCTGGCCGCCGGGAAGAAGGAGGCGGAGAACCGACGAACTTCATATAAATATTTATTAATAAAAGGAACGGCAGCTCCTCACGGAGACTGCCGTCTAAATCAAAACAAACGGACGGCAGCTCCTCACGGAGACGCCACAGCACCCGCGAGACCTATATGAGACGGGCCGAGAGAAAAGGAGATGGAGAAAAGAGGAAAGACAGAGTAGACAGAGAGGGGAGAGAGGAAAAAAATAAATAAATTGGGGTTCGGTTCTCTAGACACGCTGCCACTCGGTCCTCAACCAACTGAGAGAAGTGACGACATGCTGGGAGCCCTGTGGAGGAATCTATCCACCCGTCCGTCTTCTGGTGTCCGGCGGCGGTTCTCCTGACTGGCTGGCGCCATCTCTGGTCTCCTGCTCCGCTCCCGCTTCGGTGGAGGACGCAGGCTTCGGCGTCATGGCAGATCGCGGCGACTCCCCCCGGGCTCTCTGGGATGGCTCCCTTCAGCTCTTTCCCATCCGGTGGGGAGCCCCGCGTCCCCTGCTCCTCCCCATGCTGGGAGACGGCAGCAGGCAGATCCTTCCTCGCCAGCCTCAGGCCGCCATGTCACTTTGGCAGACGAACAGGTTTCTCCCCCACTCGGATTAACTCCCGAACACTCGCCCTCCTCCTCAGCGGCAAGGGCAACTGGACGACGTGTCCCTCCTTCTCCCGGGTTTTCGGCACCACTGTAATAAAGTTTACGGCCACCTGGCCGCCGGGAAGAAGGAGGCGGAGAACCGACGAACTTCATATAAATATTTATTAATAAAAGGGACGGCAGCTCCTCACGGAGACTGCCGTCTAAATCAAAACAAACGGAAAGCAAAAGTAACATGTCCAGGCCCGGCCCTCTCTCTCTGTCCTCTGCCATCGTTCCTCCTCTTATAGTCCAGAGCTCCTTCCGTGGGATTGAAGGCAGGTGCGCACCACAGGTGTATCTCATCTGTGGCGGGCCTCGTTTCGCTCCCACGGCTCTCGGCTACGCCCCCTCGCCACAGCCACGGTGTAAATGCGCAGTATAGTTACGATCTTATTGCCACATTAGATCGTTATGATAACATCATATATGCCTTCAGTGATTTCCTGAAGATAAATACCAAAAAATAACACAACTGGAATAACTTCAGCAGTCGCGATGGACTGATCTCACATGAAGCAAAAGATCGCGATGACATATGATGACGTGTGCTGGTGCTGTAGTGCTGTCCCAATTCTTAGGGGTAAATTTTGAAGCCCTTCCCCGTCACACTCATTTTTAAGGCGGAAGGGGTACAAAAATAGAAATAGGATTGGGCCTCAGTCCTCTATTCAGATCTGCTGTTGGAGAGTGTTTTGAGATATTCATATATATTTGAGATACCCCTTTTATGCTGAAGATAGATATTAGCTCAATAAAAACCTCAATCCTCTCAGAGTGTATGCAGAATATTAAAATATGGATGCACCAAAATGTTCTAAAATTGAACTGTTCTAAAACAGAGGTACTACTATTTGGCACACCAGCAGCCACTCTCAAAGATAGCGAGTTTAAATTGAATCTGGATAATGCTATCGTCTGTTCATCTACCAAAGCACGTAACCTTGGCGTGATTTTTGACACTCATATATCACTAGACTCACACATCAAGAGCATTACAAAATCCGCTTTTCGTAATCTGAGGAACATTGCAAAAATTAGGTCCTACCTCACTCAACCAGATGCTGAAAGACTCGTTCATGCATTTGTCACTTCTAGGATTGACTATTGCACAGCAAAAATTCCAGTGTTAAATATAGTGTGATTTTTATATTTTTTGGTGTTGTTTAGTGTTAAGACCGGAGTACATTATAATCCATGAGTGTAAAAGAGTGTATATTTAAAAGTTTTATTTTTTTCAGAGTTAACTTTTTACCCAATATGCAGTGTATTTCCCACTAGTGATGGGAAGTGCAGTTTTTTTTTACTCAAACCGGTTCTTTCAGACAAACAGTGATCAAACTAGTATGTTTTACTTCAACTTGAAACATGTCTTGTTGCATTTTAAAATGCAAAGAGTTGAATGTATTTAAATTTCTAAAAAGATTAATGAACATTTAATAAATTAAAACTATTTTCAACATATTTGATCACTGTTATCTGTTACACACACCAATTGATAATATAGGAAAAAAGGTAATATATTAACACTTTGAAGGTTAACACACACTCCAGTTTGATGTAAGAAAAAACTCTTACTGTGTTAAACTCTGAGAATAATGTACAAATTTCACACTTTAGAAAGTTTTATTTTAACTCCAAAATGGAGGGAGTCATATGTACACCCAAGAAGTATTGAGTTAAATGTACACTGATTTTTTTGCCGTGTGTCTGTTTTGAGAATAATAATAATTCTATTTTATTTATAATGCGCTTTTCTAAGACCCAATCGCTAAGACAACAGCGAAATCAAACATGCAATAAAATACAAGTATACATATAAAAAAACCTAAAATATAAACAGAATAATCAAGAATCTAAAAATTCGGCCTTAAAAAGATGAGTTGTTAGCATCTTCTTAAAACTAGCTAGTGTGGAAGTATTTCTTACAGAAGAACATTCCATAACCTGGGTGCAGCAACAGAGAAAGCTCTCTCCCCCATTCATTTTATTCTACAGGGTGGCTGTTGAAGAGGGAGAGTATCAGCAGACCGCAGGAAATGAGGAGGTGTGTACTGAGAGACAATATCACAGATATAGAAAGCAGCGGTACCATGTTGAGCTTTATATGCAAGTGTGAGTGTTTTAAAAATGATAGGGGACTGAAATGGGAGCCATAAAGCACACCAGTCATGTGCTGCCGTGGTGGAGTGCGTGTGAGAATGCGTGCTGCTGAGTTTTGAATGTACTGTAGCCGTTTGATTCATTTAGCAGGTAAACCAACAAAGAGTGCATTACACTCAGTAATAAAGGTACAAGAGCTGTCACTGGGGTGGTACCATTTTGAAAGGTACATATTTGTACTTAAAGGGTCCTTCTCACTCTGGACGCCTCGCACCCAGCACACTACCTGTTCAAACTGTTATCGTCTGGTCGGCGCTACAGAGCACCAAGCACAAAAACAGCCAGACACAGAAAAAAGTTTCTTTCCTCAGGCCATCTACCTCATGAACAGTTAAATATTATCCTACTGTGCAATAAACGTGCAATACTTTCTCATACGCACTTGTACACAGCACTTTATAACAATATACAATGCAATACTTTCTCCATTCGCATTGGTACACAGCACCTTATAACCTGTATATTCACAACATATCTGTACATACAACTCAACATCCAGATATTTTTGACTAACTGCATCTCTGTTTTATGTTTATCGCCTTTTTCTTTAATCATATTTACTTTTGTGTTGTCACAAAGTGTTATGTACATTGGAAGCTTCTGTTGCCAAAAACAAATTCCTTGTGTGTGTGAAGCACACCTGGCAATAAATTCTGATTCTTATTAATACCTCAAGGGTACATATTAGTATCTAAGAAGTACAAAAGTGTACCTCTTAAAATGTTTAGGTACTAATATTTACTTTTGAGGTACCAATATGGACCCTTTAAGTACAAATGTGTACCTTTTGAAAAGGTACCACCCCAGTGACAGCTCGCGTATCTTTATTTCTGAGAGTGTACACACAGCAAAACAATCTGTGTACATTTAACTCAATTTGAGTTTAACTTAACACTCCTTGGGTGTACATATGACTTTTTGGAGTTAAAATAAGACTTTATAAAGTGTGAAATTTGTACATTACTCTCAGAGTTTATTTTAACACAGTAAGAGTTTATTCTTACATCAAACTAGAGTGTGTTACCCTTCAAAGTGTTAATATATTACCTTTTTCCTATATTATCAATTGGTGTGTGTGACAGATGATCAAATATCTTAAAAATGGTTTTCATTTATTAAATGTTCATTAATCTTTTCAGAAATAATTTCAATACATTCAACTCTTTGCATTTTAAAATGCAACAAGACATGTTTCAAGTTTAAGTAAAACATACTGGTTTGATCACTGTTTGGCTGAAAGAAAAAAAAACTGGACTTCTTATCACTAGTGGGAAATACACTGCATATTGGGATAAAAGTTTAACACTGAAAAAAATATTTAAATATACGCTCTTTCACACCCGTGAATTAAAATTTACTCTGGTTTTAACACTGAACAAAACCAAAAAATCACACTGATTGGAATTTTTACTGTGCATGATGACAGTAAATAATATTTTAAGACACTTCTATACAGCTTAAAGTGAAATTTAAATGCTTAACTAGGTTAATTAGATTAACTAGGCAAGTTATTGTATAACGTTGGTTTGTTCTGTAGACTATCGTAAAAAATATATAGCTAAAAGGGGCTAATAATTTTGACCATAAATTATTATTTTTTAAACTTAAAAACGGCTTTTATTCTAGCCGAAACAAAACAAATAAGACTTTCTCTAAAAGAAAAAATATTATCAGACATACTGCCAAAATTTCTTTGCTTTGTTAAACATCACTTGGAAAATATTTAATTACGTATTACATATATTTAATTACGGCTAATAATTCTGACTTCAACTGTATGTCACATTGACATTGCTGTCAGCAAAGTGCACAACAGTAAAAAGGGTCTAATAGCATTCATGGTTATTTACTGCCTGCACACCTATACTTCTGAGGATAACTTTGTGACGATGAGGGTTTATTAATTTGACTAAAAGCAGGATTATTTAAATATTATATTAATTATTTATAATATTAAATATTATATTATATTACCGCAAAAATGCTTCGACCCATGATATCGCCTATCACACAGGATGTTTCAAATATTCTGTCATTTTGGTCTTAAAGATAAGAATGGAACATCCTTCAAAACATTGATTTATTCATTCATTCGCCTTCAGCGTAGTCCTTTTATTTATCAGGGGTCCCCACAGCGGAAGGAACCGCCAACTTATCCAGCATATGTTTTTTACACAGAGGATGTTCTTCCACACCAGTACTGGGAAACATCCATACACTCTCATTCACACAAATACACTACAGCCAATTTAGTTTATTCAATTCACCTATAGCGCATGTCTTTGGACTGTGGGGGAAATTCTATATAAAATCTTATATATAAGATATAAAAAAAACTTCATTGTGCTACATTTTTCCCATTGTTCAGGATAATGTGCTTACAAACTGTCAGAACTTTTAAAAAACGAGATGCTTCCTACTATTTTTGATAGCGCATCGAAATAACTGCAGCTTTTGCGATTTGAATATCTCACCTAGTATGGCCTAGTATGCATTAATTTTGCTGATCACTTAGGATCTGCACTAGTGCTGCACGATTAATCGTATCGCAATCACAATATCAGGCTGGTGCTGTTCTATGCCAGGAAAATTATTCTAAATAAATAATAACAAATACTTTTTGAGAACAGTATATAATCCGATTAGTCCTCTGTTCTGGTCTGTTAGCAGCGGCGTGTCATGGAGAGGTGCACGCTCACAGTCAGGAAGCTGAAATTTTCCACAGTGTGTAAAGTGGCTGATCGCAATTTACAGTGACGACCGCTACGTTTGGTGCAACAAACTTCATAACTGTCAAATGACCTCCACCTAAATCAGGGGTGCTCAAACTTTTTTATACACTCTTAGAAAAAAAAGGTACACGGTGGTACAAATAAAGTTCCTTAAGGAACAGTTTTGTACCATTGTAAAAGTTGTACCTTATATTGCACAGAAAAGACCTCTTATGATACTGTTCTGTACATTTTATGGTACAATTGAAATGAAGGTACACAATTGTTCTCATAAAAAGGTACATACGTGTTGGACAACTCCTTTATTACAATATGTATGAAAATAAATATGACTGAAAGGCAAAGTCATTTTATGAATAATGTGAATAATATGAAATATAAATGTTTAAGTTCTATAATACAAAACAATTGGTAAAACAAAACTATTGGTTTTGTAAACTAAACATTTAAGGCATTTTTATTAAACATTATGTAAGCATTTTCTGATAAATACATTTTCATTATTGATATCCATATCTTTTAGCGTTTGCTTTCTACTACACACGGGAGCTGGCAAAAGGTCTGCATATGCAAAGTGTTCATGCAGACATTTTAGTATTGTAAAGCTACTCAAACATTGTGCATATCTCGTTACAATACTTTAGCATATTTCTATTTTAAAATTAAGTAAATTAACTTAAGTGATTACAAAAGTATTGTGTGAAAATTGGAGAAAAAAAATGTTTATATTGTACATAGGAGAATGTGTTTCTGTAACATTGTAACATCTGTAACAGGTGCATTTGCACAAAAAAACAGTTAAAAAATGTATTTGATGTTTTATATTTACTGAAAATAAATTGAATTTTAACATTATGTATGTATACAGTGTATGTGTGTGTATATATATATATATATATATATATATATATATATATATTGACCTCAAAAATCGCAATATGAAATTTTTTACCAAATCATGCAGCCTTAATCTGTACCATTATTGTTAAATTTTAAAGATGTTTATAAATGAATGATGATTGCATGCCAGGCTGTAATTCTGTGGGCATTTCTACACTTATTCACATTATTCACAGTTTGTTCACAGTTATTTTTCACAGTTTGCTCCGCATAGACTTCTGTTTGGCTGATTGTGTGATTGTGATTGAAAATGTGGCTTCAGTAAGTAAAATTATATTGAACATTTTTGTCATCCAACAATTTATTGATGGTGAAATATTCAAATATCAATTATTAACTTTTTTGTTTAGATATGTAATGCTTAACACAAAACTGACAGCTTCAGTGCTTAATGAAGTCATTAAAAGAAAAAAAGTGTGGACTCAGCAATGACTGCCAGCATATTTGCGGCAAACATTTCCAAACGCACTTCGCCAACAGAAGAGTGGAAATCTATCGATCAGCAAAACATCACATGAGCTTCAGCCCTCAGCGGCAGAAACCGAGCGAGAGACACTCATCAAAGCCACTGAGTGATAATAATTCAGCCTGGCACTGGGGCTGGCCTTCCAAACAGAGATGGAGTGCACGAGGACAGATGGATGGCTTTTTTGCAGACACAACCGAGGCTGTTAATCACAAGACAAGGGGTCCCTATGGAGCGGCAGACATTAAAGAACTCCTCCTCGAGTTCAGTCAGTCAAACAGATAGCAGCTGATAACTAAACTGGGAAATCCAGATTGTCAACCTGTCAGAGTGCCAGAACGTCTGCTTTAAGTAGTGTGCTGTGAGTTCGACTCTTAAATTGGCCAGAATAGAGAGCGAGCAGTCTTGTTAACATTACGCTGTAATGAGTCTTCACACTCTCAGAAATAAAGGTACAAAAGCTGTCACTGGGGCAGAACCTTTACAGAAGGTGCACATTTATACCTAAAGGGTCCATATTGGTACAGTAATTCACAAAAGAAATTACTTTCTTTAGTAAAGCTAAACATAAAGCAAAGCTATGTACATGAACTCCATTCATCAGTGGCAGAGGTGGACTGTAGCTATTAACCTAATATAATAAAAACAAAAAGTGAAGTCAAAACCAAAGCGGCATTGTTGCTGTAGCAGCTGAGTTTTTTTTTTTTTTTCAAACGGCATGAAGCTTTTAGCATCATTCACAACATGTTTTATTCATGAATTGCTGCAGTTCTTAATATCAGCAAAACCAACCAAATTAAATGTGTCAGGTTTTGAATAAAAAAAACTTAGTAAAATATGCAAGATGCAGTGTAGTTTGATGCTTTGGTGCATTTTACTATGCCCTTATTACTATTTTTAAAATGGATAGATAGACAGATAAATGGATAGATGGATGGATGGATGGATGGATGGATGGATGGATGGATGGATGGATGGATGGATGGATGGATGGAT
>CAIGQZ010032741.1:6720197-6732678 GCA_903798205.1 Danio tinwini | reverse complement strand
TGAATGTAAAGACAGATGGGCATAAAGAGACAGACAGATGGACATATGGACATATGGATGGATGGATGGATAGATGGATAGACAGACAGACAGACAGACGGATGGATATACAGATAAATAGATGATGGATGGATGGATGGATGGATGAATGGAAGACAGATGGACATAGAGACAGATGGATGGATGGGTGGATAGACAGGCAGACAGATGGACATATAGAGAGAAACCAACAGATGGACATATAGCAAGACAGATAGATAGATCTCTTACTACTACAGGTATGCCAGAGGGTGCTCTGACAGAAACTTCCTTCACCCATTCGATGTGACTAATCATCACACGATTATAGTTATCTCTATTTTTCGGTCAGGTTGTCCTACCTTAAATTTAAAAAGTAGGTAGCACATTTTGAGGAGGAAATATGCTACTATCAGATTGTAATATCAGAGTCAGTTTTGATGTGGAGCGGTGTGATATGAAACTGTAATATCACCCTAACCTACCCCAAACTTTGAACCATTCAAATGTATGGACAGACAGATGGATCGATAGATAGATGGACGAATGGATAGATGGACAGATAGATAGATGGACAGATAGGCAGATGGATAGATGAGCGGATGGATGGATGGATGGATGGACAGATGAATGGACAGACGGATAGGCGGACCAACTGATAGATGGACAGATAGATAGATGAATGGATGAATAGACAGACAGGTGGATGGAAAGATAGATGGATGAATAGACAAATGGACAAACAGATGCATAAATGGATGGATGAATGGATGGATAGACAGATGAATGAATGGACTGCTGGACAGATATATGGATGGATGGATGGTTAGATAGATACTTACCAATAGGAAATTCACAAGATCCAGCAATATCCACACTTAAGCAATCAAGACATGCAATAAAAAGGAGTGTAGGGGAAAGAGTGAAGAGAGGTAAATTTAAATGTCCTTTGCAATCATTAAATGTCCTGTGCAATCAAGCATTGGGACTATTTAAGGTGCATTGTCTACAGTTTGTAGTACAGCTCAGAACACTGAGGAATGTCAGTATTGATTTTTCCTCCTCCAGTTCAAAGATCCGCATGGAATGATGGAGGAATGACCTCGTCAGTTTGTCAGTGAAGCATGGCAGTAACAGCAGCCTGTTCCTGAAGCTGCTGCTCTGCCTGGAGATGATGCTGTGCAGGGGATTGTCCATGATTAACATGAGCCTTCTCAATGTCCAACTCTGAGCCCACCATCTCCTTTGTCTTGGTAGTGTTGAGGTACAGGTGGGTGGAGTCATATCATGAGTCAAAATCATGGATCAGTTTCCTGTACTCCTCCTCTTGACTACTCCTGATACAATGAAAGTGTTATCTGTAGACTTCTGCATATGGAAGGACTTGGAGCTGTATTGTAAGTCTAAAATGTGCAGGGTGAACAGAACAGAATAGGATTGCGTGCTAAAATTTCAGTAGCCACTTCAAAGCAGTAACTAAATCAACATACAATCATCTCAAAAACATTGCAAGATTTAGATGCCTTGTTTCCAGTGAGGACTTAAGGCTGATTATACTTCTGCATCAAGTGCACACATATGGTCCGGCTCAGCCTTTGCGCAGTCACATAGCCCTCGCCTTGGCTGATGCGCACCTCTGGAAAAATGTACATGACGCGATGACGCATATCGCAAGCTCTGTGATTAATCGGCTTGGTAGCTGTGACGAGTGTGGTCAATAGGATTTAGCTCTGGTTGGGCCACTCAAGAACATTCACCAAGTTGTTGTGAAGCCACTCCATTGATATTTTGACATCACACGTCATTGTCATGCTGGAAGATGAACCGTCGCCCCAGTGTGAGGTCAAGAGCACTCTGAAGCAGGTTTTCATTCAGGATGTCTCTGTACACTGTTGCATTCATCTTTCCCTCTATCCTGACTAGTCTTCCAGTTCCTGCTGCAGAAAAACATCCCCACAGCATGATGCTGCCACCACCATGCTTCACTGTAGGAATGGTATTAAGCCTGGTTTATACTTCTGCGTCAAGTGATTGGCGTAATCCACTGCGCAAGCCTCGCGCGTAGCCATGCATTTATACTTCTGTGAGCTGTTTCTGTTTCTCTGCAATACACTTCCCAAATGCTAGCTGGCAGTAGGTGTATATGTTCCTCTGTGTTGAGTTTCTTTGCTGGTGTTTTTTTTTTTATACTTCCTTAATGCACAAGTGGCTCAGACTCGCTCATTTTGAGGTGGGAACCGGTGGACGTGCAACAACTTTAATCATAAGGTAAACACAAAACAACAGTCTCCATCCGGAGCTCTTTCATGGGACTCCACACTTGTAAACACTTGCTGCATCACGCTTGCGCGGCTCTCACCTCCGCCCACATTCGTCAGTGATACCAAGCCGACCAATCAAAGAGCTTGCGCTATGCGTACGCGTTACATTTTTTGATAGGTGCACATCATTGTCGCCGACCGGCACGGCAAGGGGCTATGCGTCCACGCGTAGGCTGCGCCGTCCTCCACAAACTGAGAGATCCTTGTCCATTCATCTATCTGTCAGTCTGTCTATCTATCTATCTGTCTGTCTATCTATCCATCCATCCATCCATCCATCTATCTATCTATCTATCCGTCTATCTATCTATCCGTCCATCTATCTATCTATCTTTTTATCTATTTGTCTGTCTATCTGTCTCTATCTATCCATCTCTACATCTGTATGTTTGTCCATCCATCCATCTATCTATTTGTTTGTCTGTCTGTCTATCTATATATTCATCAGTCAGTCCATCTATCTCTCCATCTGTCTGTTTGTCCATCCATCGATCTATCAGTTAATGTTTCTGTGTGGAGTCTGCATGTCCTCCCTGTGTTTGTGTGGGTTTCCCCCACAGTCCAAAGACATGTGGTATAGGTGAATTGGGTAGGTTAAATTGTCCGTAGTATATGTGTGTGAATGACTGTGTATGGATGTTTTCTAGTGATGGGTTGCAGCTGGAAGGGCATCCGCTGTGTAAAACATGTGCTTGATAAGTTGGCGGTTCATTCCGCTGTGGCGACCCCTGATTAATAAAGTAACTAAGCCGAAAAGAAAATGAATGAATGAATGAAATAAGAAAATAAAACATACAGATGGCAGCACCACACGGAAACTGCTGTCAAACTGAAAGCAAAAGTAAAACATAAACTATCCAGGCCTGGTCCTCACTCATCTTCCATTGCGGACTCTCCTCTTTTTAAGTTAGCACTCACGCTACCATGCAGACTCACGGCTCTCGGCCCCACCCCAATAATTATGTATAAAATTATATTAACAAAGACCTAAAGAATATTCATCCAATCCATTCAGTAACCAAAATACACATAGAGAATCGCGATGACCTGTTCATTATGTTGCTATTGAGAATATGAAGTTAATACTGTAAATCCTTCATCGGGACTGGCAGACCACTGAATTGCTGTATGCCTGGGCAAAGGTGCTGACAGCACACAGCCCCGATTATTCAGACCGTGTTGCCACCACACATCAAGACAGCCACCCTGTAAATACAAAATGAAATCCATATCATCTCCCTAAGAGGCCATTTTCTCCCCTTCGCAGAGCTCGTCATTGTTTTATGCTCTCCACCACTGAGGTAAGCGGAAATTTAATTGACTGTCACAAAGGGCTAAGAACAGGGGGGAGAAGGGGCAAGGTATTATACCTGAAATTTCACGTTTCCCCACATAAGCTTTAAGAGTCTAAATGCTTTTTTCATAGATGTGCTTTTAGTGTGTCATTGGGAGCCTGTGTGACTGTATGAAGTTAAGTATTCTTTTTAAATGCATTGTGTCATTCATCATAAACCATTTGGGACAGAAAGAGAAGCTCGTTTTATATTGAGCAGGTCCTAAATTTCAGGCTAATTCACCCAAATTAATTCAAAACCAAAAGTTAACTGTAAAATTTACTTCTTTTCTGGTTAGAAATCGTTAGATTTCCATTTAAGAAAATGATTTTTACAACCTCACAGGCTAAATGATCCATCAAGGAAATAGCCACCAAGGTCACCACTTCCCACTGTGCTTTTATGCAATATTGGTGTGTGATTATTTAAGCCAGTGTTTCCCAACCCTGTTCCTGGAGGCACCAACAGTACATATTTTGTATGTCTACCTTATCTGACCCACTCATTTAAGGCAGGGGTCACCAATCTTGGTCTTAGAGGGCCGGTGTCCCTGCAGGGTTTAGCTCCAACTTGCCTTAACACATCTGCCTGGGTGTTTCAAGTATACCTAGTAAGACCTTGATTAGCTTGTTCAGGTGTGTTTGATTAGGGTTGGAGCTAAAATCTGCAGGAAACCAGCCCTCCAGAAACAAGCTTGGTGACCCCTGATTTAAGGCAAGGGTGTTAAACTCAGTTCCTGGAGGGCCACAGCCTTGCATAGTTTAGTTCCAACTCTAAATAAAACTCTAAAGCTGAAGTCACACTAGAGTTTGAGCTTGCAAAATTCTGTCGTACGGCGCTGTGAAAAGGGGCGGGATTAAACAAGATGATTAGACATTAAAAAAAGCGAGCGATTGCTCCATGTTTTACATTTCTGTTCAAATGGTCATGTTTTGATCCTGGATTGGTCTCACGCAGTCAAGTGATGAGATTTCGCAGGTCAGAGTTCCCCAAGCTTGAACTTTGCACCGCAGCAACCTGCGAAACTCCGCATGCCCCTGCGTTTCCGGTCTGATGCATTTGCGTGCGTATGAATGGAAGTCTATGGGGAGAAAAGTTCAGTGTGACCGCGGCTTAACTCCTAAGGTACTATTTGAGTCCTTCAGGCTTGTTTGAAACCTACAAGCAAGTGTGTTGAAGCAGGATTGGAACTAAAACGTGTAGGGCTGTGGCCCTTTAGGAACTCAGTTTGACACCCCTGATTGAATTGATTCAGCTGTGTTTGATTAGGAAGAGGTTGAAAATGTGTACTGTTTGTGTGCCTTCAGGAACAGGGTTGGGAAACACTGATCTAAGCAATAGTGGTGCATAAAATATTGGATCGGATTAGAACATTAGCATTTTGCTCAAAAACTAAAAAGTTTTGATAATTTTCCTATTTAAATCTAGACTCTTTTTGTAGTTACATGATAAAATAATTGAAAATCCTTTTTTTTTTTTTTTTAAAGAGATGCTAACTGTCTAATCAGATTCAATGATTTATGCTAAGCTAAATTAAAAATGCTCTCGCAAGACTAATTACCTAAAATGTGGTAATGACCACACACAAAGACTAAAAGGAAAATTGAATGAGCTGCAGAACCCATAAAACTTGCTTTATGGAAATCTATAAACTGTAACTTGGCTTTTAAAAATGTTGAATTTGGGAATGCAACAAGTCATTTTGATATGGAGCTAGATCAGTCTCAAAAATAATCCATTATGAAATAAAATTTATAAATGCACAGCACAATTCACATTTACAAATTCCAATTAGTAAATTTAAAACACAATTCATAAATACAACACACAATTTGTGAATTCACAAGTAAAAATTATAAATATCTTCGCCTAAATAAATTGGATTTGTGTATTTTTGAATCATGTTTTGAATTTACTAATTGGATTTGTATATTTTTTAATCGTGTTTTGAATTTACTAATTAGATTTGTGTATTTTGGAATCATGTTTTGATTTCACAAATTGTTTTTTTTATCGTGTTTTGAATTTACGAATTGGATTTGTGTATTTTGGAATCATGTTTTGATTTCACGAATAGTTTTTATTGTAATTTTGAATCGTGTTTTGAATTTACGAATTGTATTTGTGTATTTTTGAATTGTGTTTTAAATTTACAAATTTGATTTGTGTATTTTTGAATCGTTTTTTTATATATAATTTTTTTATTTTGCATTTTTGAATAGTGTTTTGAATTTACAAATTGGATTTGTGTATTTTGGAATTGTGCTTTGATTTCACAATTATTTTTTTGTATTTTTGAATCGTGATTTGAATTTACAAATTGGATTCGTGTATTTATAAATCGTGTTTTGAATTCACAAATTAGTTTTTTGAATTGTTTAGAATTTATGAATTGGATTCGAGTATTTATAAATTGTGTTTTGAATTTACAAATTAAATTTGTGTATTTTTGAATCATGTTTTGAATATAATTTATATAATAAATAATATTATTTTTGAGACTGATCTGGCTCCATATTTTGCTGGGGTCGGAAATTTCTAAAAAAACACAGGGATGTCTAGAGAGGGGAACGGTGACAAAGGTGGAACTGAAATATTTATAGATGACCTTCCTCTTTCACATTCACGCCGGCAGCTACGTTAGAGAGTGGCATATTCCTGCGAGGAGTGATGACATTCACAGTCTTCTAGGAGAACTGCTCTTCCTATGCAAACTGACTGGCCTCCTCTTCACCCAGAACTTCACCTTCAATAACCACCGTTTGTATATGACATCTTTCCGTGGTCCTGCTCCCTTGTGGTTTGATTTGTTCGTACTCTGCAGAAAACTCCACTTGAATTTAAAGGGCATTTACATTTGTAGTTTTTTAACTAAAGGTTTCTATTTAAATAAGCTTTTTCAAGGTAGCCGTCATTCACACAGGAAGTCATGTTGTAGTTAAAGTTAGTTCATGATTTTTGCTTGCATTAACTCATCATTGGTTCATAATAATGTTTAGATTACATAATAACACATCTTTATTCATGTACTGTTATTGTAAAGTGTTACCATAATTTATTAAATAATATAATTAATCCTCGTTAACTTACAGATGCAGCTATATCCCTTCCAGCAACAACCCTGGAGAAGAGCAGAAAGTAGTTCACTTTATACAAACAAGATTGTACAATGAGCTGAGACTGGATTGCTGGCAGGTGCTGGCGGTTAATATTCAAATAACATGATGCGTTGTGTTGTGGACAGACCCTGGTGGATTGTGAAAGGGGTTGAAAGTGGACAAGCCAAAAATGTTTCAGACCCCATTTACATTTAGAATTTAGCATTTAGCGCTGTCCACTTGTGATCAGACTGACGAATATGTACCAGGTGTAAACGCATGGGTCACACCTGGCAAAAATTATGAAAATGTTCTTATAGACCTGGTGAAATACCACTCAAAAACAAAACAGAACTCTTCAAAAGTTTTCAATCTTTTAGACTGCTATAAAACTGAGACCATTTTAATAAATCATACAAGACATTTCAAATGATAACCCCTCGTGAAATGGAAAAATAATAATAATGGATTGACCTAGTATGTGTTTTATTATATTGAGCCTCACACTCTTAATTATAAGGTAACAAAGCAGAGTGTTTGCACTGATGATCAGAAATAAACATATGAGAGCTGCCAATGGGACGGTACCTTTTCAAAAGGTACACTTTTATACATATAGGTACTAATAAATGCAATTTAGGTACTAAGTATTAGGGTTGTGTACCGAAACTCTGTGCCGTTATGGTGCGTTGTCAAACCATCTCTAAACATTTAATTCTAGACATTTTTGAGGAATACGGACAACATCTGCGATGTTAGGTGTTTGTTCTTGTTGCTTACCTGCTATGCATCTACAATAATGAAACGGCTTTCTTCTCAAAATGAAAATGACATCGATCACAACATTTTGCCATAAACACAAACTAGGCTCATTGGATATACAGGGCTATTATTAGCAACCATGAAATTCGTTGCTCCAATGACATCTACTTTTTCACAAATGCTCTAGAGTCCACATGCTTTTACCACAATGCTTTTTCACTTTGTTTTGTTTTTGTTTCCTTTGGTTTTGCTTTACCAGTTACTTAGGTTTTGCTGTAGTCTGACAACATACCAGGCGAGCTACCGAGCAAACTGATCATTCAATTCAATTCAATTCACCTTTATTTGTATAGAGCTTACACAATGTAAATTGTGTCAAAGCAGCTTCACATAGAAGAATATAGTAAATTGAAACAGTATCAGTTCAGTTTTCACTGTTTAAGTTCAGTTCAGTTTAGCTCAGTTCAGTGTGGTTTAATAATGACTACTGAGAGTCCAAACATTGTGGAGCAATTCCATTGATGCGCAGCTCTACATATCCCGAACCATGCAAGCCAGTGGCGACAGCGGCAAGGAAAAAACTTCACCAATTGGCGAAAGTGAAGATTTAAAAAAAACCTTGAGAGAAACCAGGCTCACTTGGGCACGACTATTTCTCCTATGGCCAAATGTCTTGTGCAGAGCTGCAGTCCAGGCGCCGGAAGCTGGACCTCAGTGAAGACGCGTCTGTCCTTGGAGTGTCACAGGAATCGGTCTCGTGCTCTCACTTCACCATGACCACCACAGCAGCTGCTCAGGATACAGCCTGGTTCAGAATTATGAAGATCATGCCAGAAAAGCCATTCATACAGAGGAATCAGTCAGCAATAGTGCAAGTACCAGGAAATTTCCAGGAAAGACCCTTTAATTTTTAAACTGATGGTGAAAAAGGGGTGGGAAAGGTATGGGTTAGGACAGGGGTGTCCAAACTCGGTCCTGGAGGGCCAGTGTCTTGCATATTTTAGTTCCAACCCCAATTAAACACACCTGAACCAGCTAATCAAGCTCTTTCTAGCTATACTAGAAACTTCCAGGCAGGTGTGTTGAAGGAAGTTGGAGCTAAACTAAGCAGGACACCGGCCCTCCAGGACCAAATTTGGACACCCCTGGGTTAGAATGTATGAGCGGAGAGTACTGGGCAAATGACTTTCTGTGTATTTGCCTACTGATCTCTTCTCCAAAATTGCAAAAATATTGTTCCGGCATCTGTTTTTTTGAAGGCTGTTGTGTCAGTCTTATCAGGAGTTTCAGTCTTAAAAGATTCAGGTGCATTAAATGGAGAGAAAAAAATCCTATACATCTATCGGTTCAAGCATAAGGTCAGTCGTGGACAGGCTCATAAAGTGGTACAGACTGCATGTAAATTAACAACCAGCCCAGATAGAAACGTTCCTCGCTGACACAGAGAAAATGACAGCCATGTCCTGATAAAATGCACCGAGGTACGTTTTGCCCTTGCATGCTCAGTGACGCAAAAGCCGAGCATGCTCTGAAACGCTGAGAAGGTAATGAGTGAATTTGCTGTATTTCAAGGATGAAAGGCACTTGTTCTTCCATCGCGGCAACATCTGGCTGCATAATTACACTGCACCATCCTGAACCTCTCCTGTAGACAATTCTTAACTCTCTTGGTATCACTTTTCTGAAAGAGAGAGAGAAAGAAAAAACATATTTAATTGGGTTCCGTATATTGTTTTTTGTCACTCGCCTTTATCTTGAGGTTACTGTGGATCACTGATGGAAGGAGTCTGAGCAGCAGAGGCATCCCGATTATGTTGACAGTACATTCTCATAGGAACTGAATTGCCCATCTATGCAATGGCGTTGGCGAGATGCTGTATTTCAAGTGAAGGAGAAAGGTGATATAGGCTCATGGATGCATGAAGCCTGTGATTTCAATCCCAGACCCATTAATAACACACCTGTACACATTACCCAAGAGACAGTGCCATTCGATTTAAATTGAAAGAGATGAGAGTCACGTTCCTCGGGTTTATATTCCTTCCTTGTCCTTGACTTAATTTGTCTGTCAGTATTCAAAGGGCATATTTTTCCTCAGTGATTATTTAAGAGCAAGTCAACAACTGTATATGTGCACATACTCATGTATTGGGAAGATTCTTGTTATTAGGCAGCAATGCCTACAGAAAACCTGGTAACACTTTAGTCAAAGTACCAATTCTTAATAATGCCTTATTACCTGCTTATTATTAGTTTATTAGGCAAGGCAAGTTTATTTATATAGCACATTTCATACACAAAGCTAATTCAAGTAGTAGCTGAAGGCGGATTCACCCTGCTTTGACTGACCTCGTGGAATTTCTAATTTACTTGATCTGAATGATCTGTTAGGTTTGTATTCAACGAGCATATCTGTGATGTATTGAGGTCCTAGGCCATTTAGTGATTTATAGACAAGTAATAATACTCTAAAATCTATTCTAAATGTAACTGGGAGCCAGTGTAAAGACCTGAGGACAAGTGTGATGTGCTCTGATTTTCTGGTTCTGGTCAGAATCCTGGCCACAGCGTTCTGGATGAGCTGCAACTGTCTGACTGCCTTTTTGGGAAGGCCAGTGAGGAGTCTATTACAGTAATCCACTCTACTGCTGATAAAAGCATGAACAAGTTTCTCACTGGAGACACTGGAAACAAAGCATCTAATTCTAGCAATGTTTTTAGTATTTTTTTATAAATAAATATTACTATTAGTAAATAATTAGTAAAAGTACTATTTACTTTGACTGAATTCGTACGAATTAGACACTAAACTGACAAAACGTAAAATACTTATGTTTCCTCGTGAGATCAGGCTGGTTATTCTACTTACAAAGTCCACCATGTAAATAGCAAATGCACTATGGCCTGACGCAACTGACTCTTAAAGGGAATGGGAGATGAGACTCTGATTGGTTTATTCTTAAAACACACCCATAACTTATTAAGAGAATAAGAACCCTGTTAGACCAGAATTTTCCATCTATAAAATAGCAAAAGTGGATTCTGACATGCCCTTAATGCTTTTGAGCCCTGTGCTTTGGACTTTGTCCCTAGATCATTAAAATAGGGCCCTGTTTATCTGACACCAAATCGGAAATTGAGACCCTCTGACAGGCACAGGCACCAAAAATAGCTACATAGCGTGAAGAGCAGAAAATGTGAAAGTTCTAAGGGGTACAATAAATAATCTGATGGGCGTTTTGGGCTGAAACTTTACAGACACATACTGGAGACACAAAAGACTCATCGTAAATCTTGAAAAAGGGGCAAAATAGGTTCCCTTTAATGGTTTGTTAATTGTACCTTAAAATAAATCACAATTCAAAGTTTGGGAATGTCAGCAAAAAACACTGTTTGTGTGAGCAGTGATAATTACTTGCCTAAATTGCCTCTGTAGTTTGGAACCCGCAGCAATAAACCTGTCCTCCTGCTGTTTACACTGTACATTTATCACAATGTCAACATTCTCTTAAAAATACATATGGGAATATGGGTCATGTAAGGCGGATTACTATTGCCTTTTATCTGTGGAACACAGAAGAAGATTATGCAGCATTTTTGAAGGTCTATATTGTATGCTTCAAGCCAAAGCTCCAAAAGGGTCATAAAGGTAGCAGAAAAGCCTATCGACATTCACAAGATGTTCTTCAGAGATCTTTTGTTTCACAGAAAAACAGGGTGAAGTAAATCAATTTTTGTTTTCATGATAGGCTTACTGTATAATCCAGTAGAACTATTTTATTTCATCAACTAGTTTTTTGCTCTTACGTCATATGTAGCCATGTATTCGTATAGAAGCAGGATTTCAGGTTTACGTTTTTTTGGGGGGGGGACTTGTAGAGCTGCGCATTGATGGATTTGCTCTTCAATGTTTGGACTTTTAGCAGTGAAAATTAAACCACTCTGAACTGAACTAAACTGAACTTCAACTCTGAAAACTGGACTGACAGTTTAAATTTACTACAACTTCTTTGTTAAGCTGCTTTGACACAATCTACATTGTAAAAGTGCTATAGAAATAAACATGAATTGGATTGAATCTTATTCTGCTGAGCAGGTTATGATCCAGGGTAGTGGTTTTCAGCACACTCATTCTCCATTGATGAGACTCCAGTGGTCATGACAGAGTTTATATTATACACTTGAGCATAATTTGACAGATTTAACACACATGCATACACTGCAAGTCAAATAACTGAACGGCATTCATGTTTCTTGCCACTTAATTAACTTTGTCAAGTTACAGTATGGTTTGTTTTATTTAAGAAACAGATTTAGCATATTGTTTGCATAATTTCTTATAATGAAGCCCACAAGTGTTTGATTAGTATGCAGTATTGCTCAGGTACTCATCTGAAGAAAACCTGTGCAATCTCAGAGCTTTAGACATATGCAGAAGACAGATATTGACTAAACATAGTTTGCTCCATTTACCTGAATGACTGAGGTTTTGGCAACATTCAGGAATCGTTTTGCAGTCATTTGCAGTCTCATCAACTTGTGTAATACACCGTTTTGGGATGGATAACTGGACAGATGGACAGTTAACAGACAGACAGACAGACAGACAAATAGATAGATAGATAGATAGATGGACAGAGGGATAGATGGACAGATAGCTATACAGACGGACGAACAGACGGACGGATAGACGGACGGATGGATGCATGGATGGATGGACAAACAGACAGACGGATGAACAGACAGACGGACGAACAGATGGATGGATGGATGGATGGATAGATGGACGGACTGATGAATGGACGGACTGATGGATGGACGGACGGACAGACGGATGGATAGATATATAGATGGACAGACGGATAGATGGACAGATAGCTATACAGATGGACGGACAGATAGATGGATGGATGGATGGATGGATGGATGGATGGATGGATGGATGGAT
>CAIGQZ010032741.1:6687106-6704392 GCA_903798205.1 Danio tinwini | reverse complement strand
TAAACCTCACTCGTCTGACCTTTAAAGGTGCTCTACCGACAGACACTAAAGCCCTCCTTGATAGAGCAACTGACTCTCATGTGGAAGGTTGCCGGTTCGATACCAGCTCGGACCGGTGGGGTTACACATATCTACATATTTTTAAACCACGAGTAAATTGGATAATGAGCCTGATCAAGAGAAGATGAAACTGCACCCTGGATCAGCATATTTTGAGACAGCAGCAAAGCAATCTCAAGTCAGCCAGAAAAAGGTAGAGGTAACGTTGGGCTTATCTTGAAGTTTAGACAGAGTGAGCCATTTTCACTTGGCACATAATAGTGAAGTGAAATGAATGTCAGTGGTGTGAGCAAAGTGAATATTGATGTTTCATGCTTTTTTTTTGCTGTAACCGCAGAGTAACGTCATGTTCCGATGTCCTGGCATTTTATACAATCAGATTATGCTAGCAACACATGGCTCTTTGCTGACAAAAGGTTCCCGACCCCTGATCTATGGTATGCAAAAATATTTCATATTAACCACAATTTACTTCAGCCTATACGTTCACTCATATGAACTGCTCATGTAGTGATTATCTTCTGCGACATCCTTGAAATACCTTTCACAGTGTCCCATTCCACACATGATGGCTATGGGCTATCAAGGTAATACTACAGTAATTATTATCACTGTCTCCATTACATGAGGTCCTGCAGAGCCCCCAACCAATTTTCACAGGGTCTAGAGGAAGATGGGCTTGTTGATAAGACACCATAACCAAGAGTCTCAGGCACATACAGAAGGGGCTTTACAGATAAGTGGCATGTTTGATGATCTCTTTCATACAGGCCACTGTGATTACTTCAGGCCCTCGGTGGACATGCCGACACCTCATCCCAACTTCATGACTGTGGATTAGATGTGTCAGACCAACATGAGAAACGAGCCTCCTAAACCTCTCTGGGGTGGGATGAGCATTTATACAACACATCAGGGGTCTCGTTTTTAAGCAGCTGTGCATTAACTGTCCTAAATTTGTTCGAAGGTCATTTTTTCCAAAGTGTGATTTTTTTAAAAGACAAAGGTGAGCACAAAATCACGTGATTACACCTCTCTTCTACGAGAGTAGTCCAGAAGGCAGGTTATGTGCAATGAAAGGCAAGTAAATAGGTGGTAACCCTTTCAGTTCCAAAAACAGAGGCGACTGTCAAGGTAAGTAGCCATAGCAGGTTATGCTATTAACAAAGATTATTTCAAGAGTTCCCACTTAGATATGCTTAGCATTTAAGCAGGTTTGGCATGCTGTCCTGGGAGAAAACCCTGAGCTCGGAAATACTTGAGCTCAAGGCTCCCGCCCGGTCAATAAGCATACCAGGGGATCCGAGATCAGGTAGGTCTCGAGAGCTCCCCCTAGAAAAAGGGAGGAAAAGGAGGAGATGGGGTGGAAGGGGGGATTCTTCCAAAATGAAGATAGAGCAGTAGGGAGAAAATGATCCATATATAATAAGCTTGGATCGTTCTGATTGGATTATTACTGATTACAGATGAGAAGCCAGACGTGCTCAATCATATCACGTGCTCCTCTCGAAATTAGTTTGTGAAACTTCACTTTAGTAAACAACCTTAAAGGGCCACAAAACCCCCCTGTCTCAGCAGGGTGTTTTCACACCTCTAGTTTGGAAAAACTCAGGAAAGTGGGTGTGTCCAGCTCTGTTTAGTTGGGAGTATCGGGGAAGGGAAAGAGGGAAGATTTTGCATAAATATCATCCATCACCAATTGGGCATGTGCTGATTTTCACAGAGGCAAAACAGACACACAGACGAAGGGGAGAAAGACAGTGACTGTGTTTACATGGACATCAGTAATCAAATCATTTGCCAAATTATTAATTTGTTGACTTTAACTGCAGTTTGGCACTTTCATTCAGGAATATTTCATGCATGCCCCCCGTGACAAACGAGATATTGTATGTGAGGAACTGCTGGAGAGTGGAGTTTTCATGGAGTGTTTGATATCGCACGGCGAACGGGGGAAAAACCCACCACATTTCTCGTAACTTAGATGCACTGGTAGGTAGCGTCAGAAAGCCATGTGTGTATAGACTATCCTGTCACAAAATGCGGTGAAAATTCTACACAACAGTAATAGTTTGATTGCAGTGTTTACATGTTTACATTCGGAGAGCAGCATTTACAGCAGATCTTTCAGTCTATAATATTGTACTATAATATTGCAGTGATATTAACATACTGTAAACTTAGTAACTAAATCCTTTTGACTAAGGTATGTCTTAAAACTGAAAGAGCACTGCTGACCATACGAACTAACTTTGCCATCTGAATGAACAAACAAAGAGCACTGATCCCGCACACTTACCAAATCTGTAGACACAGGACAATCAACACAAACTGGAGCCGTGTCTTTTTTTAAAAGGAGACGAGAGGCAAATCCGGATTTCATCATTTCCAGATGCGAAAAGCTCTCGGGTAAAAAATGTTCCTTACAAACGCATTCTGTCGCGTGTCACGTGCACTCTGTTTTACCTGTGTGTTTTAACAGTGTCGAGATCCCGAAGCGTAAGTGTTTCGAAACACTGCACCGAACTATGATCTGAAACACCCAGGTCATGTGACTAAAGTGTTTCGAAACACCTGGTCACGTGACTGTGGCGAGGGGGCGTGGCCGAGAGCCGTGGGAGCGAAACGAGGCCCGCCACAGATGAGATGCACCTGTGGCGCGCACCTGCCTTCAATCCCACGGAAGGAGCTCTGGACTATAAGAGGAGGAACGATGGCAGAGGACAGGGAGAGAGGACCGGGCCCGGACATGCATTTATATAAATGAGGCCCAAGCTAAGGGAAGCACACATGCATTCACAAAGACTCACAGGAATCTTTTAAAGAAGTCTGTAGAGGGCAGACGGATATTAGCAGTCCACTGAAGTCACCTCAGTGAGGGTATCAGTGGCATTAACCCAGTTAAAACACAGAGCAGGGAGGGGGAGCATTGGTCACAGTCGATTTTCACATCAACCGCCAGCATGATTCCGGGAGTTTGACTATTGGACACGGGCTGACAGGATATCTAAAGCACCTCTTGATTCTGGGCAGTTATTTGTAATCAATTACAGAATTTGTGTGGCTGACATTCAGATGTGTTTTCAAGCTCGAAAAATGATTAGCTTTATTTATTTATTCTCTCTCAGTGACATTACAGTATGTTGCATCTGCACTACACTCACTGGCCACTTTATTAGGTACTTACTAGTACCGGGTTGAACCTCCTTTTGCCTTCAGATTTGCCTTAACCCTTCATGGTATAGATTAAACAAGGTACTGGAAATATTCCTCTGAGATTTTACTCCATATTGACATGATAGCATCACGCAGTTGCTGCAGATTTGTCGGTTGCACATCCTTGATGTTAATCTCCCGTTTCACCACATCCCAAAGGTACCATATTGGATTGAGGACTGTGGAGGCCATTTGAATGATACAATCAACTCATTGTCATGTTCAAGAAACCAGTCTTGAGATGACATGGCGAATTATCCTGCTGGAAGTAAGCATCAGAAGATAGGTACACTGTGTTCATAAAGGAATGGTCATGGTCAGCAACATTACTCATGTAAGCTGTGGCGTTGACATGAGGCTTAATGGTACTAATGGGCCCAAAGCGTACCAAGACAAAATCCCCCACATCAGGGGCGATTTTAGGATTTTTATTTTAGAGGCTCAGCTCCTTATTAGAAAAAAAGAATAATTATACTTTTACATATATATATATATATATAATAAGTAATAATTTAATAGTAATACACTTAAAAATGTTTGACTAATATGGTAGGGTTGTTTGCTAAACTAGCAGTACTCCACTGTATTGTATAGACTTGCATAGTCATTTAAGTTCTGAATGAGCCAAATAGGCTCAACACACCTGTTTACTGTAGTAAAAGCCACTTGTTGAAGTACACTTTTTGTTTCCATGTATTTAATAAATAAAACTGACCCTTTTCTAATTAAATGGCATACGTATATATATAAAAAAATAAAAATAAAATATATATATATATATATATTTAACTAATTCACGAACTGAATCATAATATTAAAATAGGAAATATGTTTAATACAAGATGTTTAATCTCTGTCAGTGAATGTTAAAATGAGTACATTCACTAAGTGGTTCTGTCGCTGTGTTTAATCGATAATGCCACATGCACTGTGATGTGCTTTATAATGATAGTTCATTTAGAAATAAAAGTAGTAAAATGTTTGTTAAGAGTTACATTTTCGCTGGAGGAAAGAGCTGTTGTTAGGAGGTGAGCTCTGAGGAAACAGTAGATTGAAAACCCGATTGCTACTATGACATTGGGGTACAAGTGATACAAGTGTATCCATAGCAAATAACTTCAAATAAGCATATTTGAAAAGAGTTTATTGATAAACACACACCTTGTTCTCTCGCTCTGCACAGCTGTGGTCTGCTGATCAAATGAAAAACTAAAGTCAGGGAGGAGCCGAATTCTGCCACAGTCTTCATGTCAAATTTAAAGGGGACAGAGCCGATAATTTGGTCTACAGTTTATAAGCTAATCAGAAAAGTTATAGGGTAGAAATACAGCCCCCCTAAAATAGGCCCAGCAATGCCCATGCCTCACATCATTACACCACCAGCAGCCTGAACTGTTGATACAAGGCAGGATAGATCCATGCTTTTATGCTGTTGACCAAATTCTCACAACACATGCAAATAAAGAATGCACTGCAAATAGCATTAAGCATAATGCAAATGTGTCGGGTGACCCCAAAAACTGACAAACCTGGTTGTTTAAAGTCGTTTTTTAATTTTGCAGACTCATTTTCCTTCGGCTTAGTCTGTATTTCGGAGGTTGCCACAGCAGAATAAACTGCAAACTAGTCCAGCATATGTTTAACGCAGCGGATACCCTTCCAGCCCTAGCCTAGTATTGAGAAACTCCAATACACACTCATTCACACACACTACGGACATATTTAGTTTATCCAATTCCCCCATGCGTATGTGTTTGGACTGTGAGGGAAACCGGAGCACCCAGAGGAAACCCACATCAACACGGGGAGAACATGCAAACTCCACACAGAAATGCTAACTGGCTCAGCCGGGACTCAAAACAAGAACCTGCTTGCTGTGAGGCGACAGTGCTAACCTCTGAGCCACGTTGCCGCCAATTCGTCAGATTATTAGAGCTAAAAACATACAAACAAGGAAACGTTCAATCAGGATTTTAATATAAATAAAAGACAACTCAATTGAAGTGAATTCATTCATTCATCAAGGGATTTACTATTTAAACAGGATGGCACAAGACCTGAAAGGGATACCTGCCCAGGCTGAAACTAGAAAAAACCACTTGGATCGCCCGGCATTGCGCCAAGTGTATGATAAAACCTATAGTGTCAATTACCAGCATTTTTAGAGTGTTATTAATCTGTCCCAGACGTTCAGATATGGAATTTTTAATTTAATTATTTTATTTTAAGAGTTTCTACTATGCATTAAAATAGGTCATATTTTGGTTTTGGGGGTCTATAACAACAGGCTGATATGTATGCAAGGTCAAAAAACACTTTCATTGTCTTATAATATGCTCTTATATTTACTTAATTATTCCAACGGCTCCCAAATGATTTGCGTGAGGCTAATCTGCGCTGATTGGTCTGATGACCCAGTCTGTTGCGATTGGTCGACTGCAATCAGAGCGAGACAGAGAGAAAGGCCCACCAAGGCATAGCAACAACGAAAGGCAGAGGATCACGAGCTCACATACGCATTTAAATCCACAAAGAAAGTGGCACGCGGTGCGTTCTCAATGTGGCTTTAGACGGGATATGTGAATATAAAGAGTTAACCAGATACAATACAAGCCGCGTGGAGCGATTACAAATAACAAAACACAATTAAATACATATTTTGCAAGCTAGAGAAAACAATATAAAAATATACAAACAAGGAAACGTACAATCAGGATTTTACTATAAACAAAAGCCAAGTCAATTGAAGTGAATGCATTCATTCATTTAATTCAATTCACCTTTATTTGTATAGTGCTTACACAATGTAGATTGTGTCAAAGCAGCTTCACATTCAAGATTATAGTCAATTGAAACAGTGTCAGTTCGATTTTCAGAGTTTCAGATCAGTTCAGTTTAGCTCAGTGTAGTGTGGTTAATAATCACTACTGAGAGTCCAAACACTGAAGAGCAATTCCATCGATGCGCAGCTCTACAAATCCCGAACCATGCAAGCCAGTGGTGACAGCGGCGAGGAAAAAACCACCAATTGGCGAAAGTGGAGAATTTAAAAAACCTCGAGAGAAACCAGGCTCAGTTGGGCACGACCATTTCTCCTATCGTCTTGTGCAGAGCTGCAGTCTAGGCGCCGGAGGCTGGAGAATGCTGGAGTTCAGCGAAGACTCGTCTGTCCTTGGAGTGTCACAGGAATCAGTCTCATGCTCTCCACTCCTCCATGACCACCACAGCAGCTGCTCAGGATACGGCCTGGTCCAGGATTGTGAAAATCTCGGGATCATCTTGTTGCTGGTCTTGGATCGCATCAGTGGCACTGCATAGTCTGAGGGCCTCGGGATGAGTACCCCCAGGTGGAAATAGAGATTCATCAATCTTCCTTCATTTTGTGAGCAACGTCTATGTAATAAAGTTTACGGCCACCTGGCCGCCGGGAAGAAGGAGGCGGAAAATCGACAAAGTTTTAAATATTTATTAGTAAAAAGGGACGGCAGCTCCTCACGGAGACTGCCATCTAAACCGGGCCTGGTCCTCTCTCTCTCTCCTCTGCCATTGTTTCTCCTCATATAGTCCAGAGCTCCTTCCGTGGGATTGGAGGCAGGTGCGTGCCACAGGGGAATCTCATCTGTGGCGGGCCTCGTTTCGCTCCCTCGTTTCGCTCCCACGCGTCCCCTGCTCCTCCCCATGCTGGGAGACGGCAGCAGGCAGATCCTTTCCTCGCCAGCCTTAGGCCGCCCCGTCACTCTGGCAGACGAACGGGTTTCTCCCCCACTCGGGTTACCTCCCGAACACTCGCCCTCCCTCTCAGCGGCAAGGGCAACTGGACAACGTGTCCCTCCTACCGGGTTTTCGGCACCACTGTAATCCTCATGGAGACTGCTGTCAAACTGAAAGCAAAAGTAAAACAATAAAACTCAATTGGCTGTACTGTATGTGTGTGAGTGAGAGTGTATGTTTCCCAATACTGGGTTGCAGCTGAAAGAGCATCCACTGCGTAAAACATATGCTAGATAAAGTGGCGGTTCATTCCACTGTGGCAACCCCTGATAAATAAAGGGATTAAGCCGAAGGAAAATCAATGAATGGCTATACTTACAACCTGGTTACAATCCACTAGCTTTCCCAATACTGGGTTGCGGCCGGAAGACATCCGCTGTGTAAAACATATGCTGGAATAATTGGCAATTCATTCCACTGTGGCGGCCCCTGATAAACAAGGACTAAGCCGAAGAAAAATGAATGAATGATTTTGTTCAGGAGAGTATTTAAAAACAGCGCACGTGTACATGCATAAAAAACACCAGCTACCTGGAAAGCCATGGATTTCTCCAGCTCCTCCAGTGCTGACAGACAGAGCTTTCATTATTCAGTCAAGGGTTTCGGCCTCAGACTGTCTGCTCCAGATACGACAGCACCGATAAAGCCTTTCGATCTCACTGCAAAACAAAGGATAATAAGAACTTTCTGAAATTGTAACAGCTCTCAGAGGAGCGTTCATCACATCTGCTCAGAGCCACGAGGGGAGAGACATCAGAGTTGACCATACACGTTACTTTGAAAAAGGCTGTGCTTTGTTTCACTGTTGCAGCACAACATTTCTTTGTCATTAGATTGTAATAATTACATCGTCTTTTCCTTGCATTGTTTAAAACATGCTTTGGTAACACTTTACAATAACCACACACTATGAATCATTTATTAAGCATTAGCAAATTGTGAAATCATTATCTGTTAAGCATTAACTGTTAAGCATTAACTCTAAATTAATAGATAATCTCCTGTTCAACCTTTATATGCTCCCTCTGAGCCAAATAATGAGAAAGAACCAAATTTCCTACCACAGCTATGCTGATGACTCTCAAATCTACTTAGCCTTACTGCCTGCTGACTACAGCCCGGTTGACACCCTCTGCCAATGCATTGATGAAATGAACAGCTGGGTGAGCCAAAACTTTCTTCAGTTAAACATTGCTAGAATTAGATGCTTTGTTTCCAGTGAAGACTCAGAGAAACTTGTTCATGCTTTTATCAGCAGTAGAGTGGATTACTGATGGACTCCTCACTGGCCTTCCCAAAAAGACAGTCAGACAGATGCAGCTCATCCAGAACGCTGTGGCCAGGATTCTGACCAGAACCAGGAAATCAGAGCACATCACACCTGTCAACAGGTCTTTGCACTGGTCCCCAGTTACATTCAGAATAGATTTTAAAGTATTATTACTCGTCTATAAATCACTAAATGGTCTAGGACCTCAATACATCACAGATATGCTCACTGAATACAAACCTAACAGATCACTCAGATCTCTAGGATCATATAAACTAGAAATTCCAAGAGTTCAGTCAAAGCAGTGTAAATCTGCTGTCAGTTACTACACCCCCCGCTGCTAGAATCAGCTTCCAGAAATGATCAGATGTGCTCCAACATTATGCACATTCAAATCAAGACTGAAAACACATTTGTTTAGCTGTGCCTTTACTGAATGAGCACTGTGCTACGTCCGGCAGATCGCACTATTATGTTTTTCTCTTCTTTTCCATTCTTTTACAACCTGTTTTAACATATTTTATCTGCTTTTATCTGTTTTTTATTATCTGTTTTTATTTTATTCTTACACTTGTCTTTTTTTATTCCTGTTTATGTACAGCACTTCAAATTGCCACTGTGTATGAAATGTGCTATATAAATAAACTTGCCTTGCCTCACCTAGCCTTGCCTAATAGTCATTAGTAAGTTTGTAAATACAGCTACAAATGCTCTATTTTTGACATTTATAATGTGCTTAAAGATTGTGTTTTCATACTTTGTTAATAATTATTTTTTTCATAACTACATTAAAGGTGTAGTAGAGGATTGTCTTCTGAAACATTTTTTTGTTGTGCTGGTTGAAAGTCTCTTCACAGTCCAATAGTACTGATTAAAGTAAATGATCTAAATGTATTTTTTTATTCTGAGTAAGGCATAAAACAAAAAAAAATATTCATCCAATTAAATATTATCGGGCTGACATCTCCCATAATTCCGATAAGCAGCCCAAACTGTCTGTCACCAAATGTAGATTTAGACTTCTGCGCATCTCTGTTCACGCATATCCGCCATTAGGGAGTGCACGCCCACATGAGCGCCGCACGTTTATGCATATTTCAGCCAATCGGCTTTCTTATGTGTGCAATCACTCTCATTGGTTGGTAATTGTTTCACACGCAGCGAGCAGAGAAAATAATTAATGGCACAGAGGCCTACATAAATAATATCTGCTTTTTCAAAAAGGCAAAGAGGCAGTCAAGCATGTTTAATGTTTTAAACCACGAGTAAATTTGATAATGAGCCTGATCAAACGAGATCTTGAGAAGCTGGAACTACACGAATGGATCAGGATAGAGGGAGACAAAAGCAAAGCAATCTCAAGTCAGCCAGTGAGTCATTTCATTATTTTTTTTTAATCGCATGGCACATAATAGTGAAGTGAACTGAATAGTGATTGCTCATAAGATCTGTTTGTAGCTACATGTTTTTTATTATCCATGACTAGGGCCAAACAGAATCTGTGGACAGTTTTTGCTATTTCTGCGGAGAATTTTGTAAAAAAGCTGCAACCCATCACTGGGAAAGCATATTTGTCATTTTTGAGTGAATTATGTTTGGTAAGGTTAAATTTTAGGATTGGGTTCAAGATTAGTGCCTTTTTATAAAATAGTTTTTACAATTATAATTAAATGCTGGGTTGTCATAACCTAATATTGGGTTAATTTCATCTCTGACACCGACACGTGCACCAGCTTTGCACATTTGCACACAATCTTACAATGTGCATTTATGAATAATGCTTCACACAGATGAGTGGGCTTGACAACCCACTTGTAGAAACACTCTTCTCTGTAAAAAAATTTAAAAATCACTCCTCTCTCCAGGCACGTGCAGAGGTGGGGGGCTTTGGGTGCTTGAGCCCCTGCCCTTTTCTCCTGGAGAGAAAGTGTCCTTTTTTCCTGGTAATAATAATTAATTTTTAAATAATAATAATATATGTATAAGTTAATGAGTGTTCTATTTAAAGACAGCTTTCTTAACAATAAAAAAAGTAAAAATAAATAAATAAATTTTAAAGTATATCTTGGTGTTAGTCTAGCTGCTCCAAGCGAGCATTGAACCGCGATTTGGAAAGAAAAACCACATGCGAGGTGAATGCTCTAACGAAGACTCTATTTACATTGTTACTCTGTCTTCAAAAGTGAGGTGTCAACAGTGGAGTAACGTCTATCAGTGCTTATGCTAATGCCTCCGCACTGCACACGGACTGCATCTGGGCCAAAGCTTTACAGTCTGGCCCATACACACACGGAGTGTGTGTAAAGCGTACATTACCAGCTGACCTCTGTTACGGCAGCATGATCTGATCGACAGAACCGCCGATGTAAATTCATCCGTCATTGATCTATATTGTTTGGAGGTGAGTAACAGTTAGACCATACCTGCCAACACCGTTTTTCTCGGGAGTCTCCCGTATTTCAGACCCACCTCCCAGTTTGTCATTTCTCCTGGAAAACTCCCAGAATTTCAACCCCTTCCCCCGGTCCTCAGGTGATTGGTACAATCTGTAACACCCCATTCACACTGAGCTTCAGCGTCAACGCTTGACAGAGGGCGTGTCTGAAGTTGGGGCTGATTCGATCGTCATAGCAGCGTCAGCCAATGAAATTAGTTGGCAATCGGCTACTGTCTGAGCTGTATTTTGTATACAGCAATCTGATTGGCTGGCGCATCCGCCGGCACTTAAAAAGTTGAGTCCATACAGTCATTGGTCCCAACTTCTGCAGCGATCAACGCCACTAAAGCGGCGCCGACGGATCCACAATGCAGTTCGGAAACGCCTGTTGTCACCTGTTTAAAGTGAATGGGAAACGTTGAAGCTGACGCCCCTGCCTTGTATATGGGGCGTAACACCCCCGGATCGTCGACAGACCAGGCACCCCTTCCAGTCGCTCTGCTCACACACACACCCCCTCCCGGATTTTCAGAGACAAATGTTGGCAGGTATGAGTTAGACTACCTGAGGCTCACATTTAACGTCAGCTATTTATCCAAAAGTGCGAAAGCAAATAGGCTATTTTGTTTAGCTAACATCCCCCTGATTAACAACCATGTAAAAAGTTAGCTAAAGTTTAGCCAGGACAATATTTTAGGCATACAGGCTAATGTAATGGAGAAACGACAGATGTATATAGTGAAAATATTGCCCTCTCATTTTTGCAGTCATTTATTTAGAATATATAATGTAAATTGAAGCTATAAAACACGTGTCCTATATTTCAAAATATTGTATTATTTTGTTCAACAGGAAAAAAAACTAAAACTAAAATAATAGATTGAAAAGGGAAAGTTCACAATAATAATAATACATTTTATTTAAAGCGCCTTTCAAGAAACCCAAGGTCACTGTACAACATCATATACACAATTCAATAATTAAAAATAAACCAATAGTATAAAAATAGAGAAGATGATAAAAAAACAAAGACATGATACAGAGTGTGGTATGCAGTTATAAAGAGTAAGTTTTTTTGAACAGATGAGTTTTAAGTCTGGATTTAAACAGAGGGAGAGAGTCAATGATGCGGATGTCAGGAGGAAGAGAATTCCAGAGTTTGGGAGCAGAGCGATTGAAAGCTCTGCTCCCCATTGTGCTGAGACGGGCAGAGGGAACAGAGAGGTGAATGAAAGAGGAGGATCTAAGAGAGTGGGAATGAGTGGTGATATGGAGAAGATCAGACAAGTAAGAAGGTGAGAGGTTATAGATGGCCTTGAATGTATGCAGGAGGATTTTATATTCTACTCTGGGTTTGATTGGAAGCCAGTGCAGATCTTGTAATATGGGGGTGATATGGTGAAAAGAAGGAGTTTTGGTGATGATGCGGGCAGCTGAGTTTTGGACCAGTTGAAGCTTATGGAGGGATTTCTGTGGAAGACCGTAAAGGAGAGAATTGCAGTAATCAATGCGTGAAGTGACAAGGCTGTGTACGAGAATAGAGGTGGAGTGAGAGAGGAGCGGAGACGGTTTATATTACGAAGATGAAAATATGCAGACTTGGTAATATTATTAATATGAGACTGGAAAGAGAGTGAGCTGTCAAGGATGACACCCAAACTCTTAACCTGACATTAAGTTCACCCAAACATTTAAATGTACTCACCCTCAAGTGGTTCAAATCTTTGTCTCTTTATTTTGTTGAACACTAAGGAATTAAAGGTTAAAAAATATTTTAAAGAAAGCTATAAACTTGAAATCATTGACTTCCACAGTAGGAAAAACAAATACCATGAAAGTCAATGGTTACAGGTTTCCTGCTTTCTTCAAAATATTATTTTGTGTTCAACAGAAGAAAAAAAAGTCAAATAGGTTTGCAATGAGTAAAAGGCGAGTAAATGGTGACAGAGTTATTAGTTTTGAATGAACTATCCTTTTAAGGGTGAGTATATGGTGAATTTAGGGTGAAATCTCCTTTAATATATATTATTTATTAAAGTACAATTATTATTATTATTTAATAAAAAGTGCCCTTTTTTCCACTTGAGCACTGCCCCTTAAAAGGTCTCTGCACGTCCCTGCCTCTCCCTTTACTCCAGCAGTTAATTCTGAGCACTAACAGTTGCTTTGTATAATTAGCACTTGTTGTGTGTGTTGCCTCTTCTTGTTGAATTGCTGAATGCCTCCTCAATTGTAATTCGCTTTGGCCAATGGTTGAGTGTACATAGATTGCTAGGTGACCATCAACCAATTTAAGCTGACAAAACATTGCTGCAGCTCTGATACAAGTTTTATTTATGGACAAAACCTCTCCTCATTCTGTCGATGTTTTCAACTGGGTGCAGGCGCGAGCGCATCACACCACTTGTGCGAGTTGCTCCCAATATGCGAGCACAAACCGCGACCCTCCATTGGAAATAACGAACTTGAAGACACAATATGTGAGCGGTCACTGTCATTTGCGATCTCCAGCAGTTGATGTTCTTGCACAGACATGCTGGATTCTCCTGATTTGTTGACAAATGGGTTGCGGATCCATTCCTTGGCAGTTCAGGGGTCCTTCACAGGGACTTTTCCTCTTCGCAAAAGAAACTTTTCAAAGACGTCTGTTTCTTACTTATTTTTCTGCTTGTGGGTTAAATTTTGGCACTCAAGTGACCGAGACGTAACCAAGAGAATACTGTAATTTTTCAAAATAAAAGACTTTTCAAAATAAAAAATCCTTTAGATTCACATAATAAATAAAATTAAAATAATTAATGATTTCTTGTTCAGCCTGGTACCAATTGATCCATGGACCGGTACAAGTCCGCGACCCAGGGTTTGGGGGCCACGGTGTTACAGTTTTTCTCAGTGGCTTTGGTGCATTTCTCGCAACACTATTTACATTTGCACAACAGTTAATGCATTTCTCAAAACATTTCGTACAAACTGCAAAACCTAGTGGATAACCTGCAAAAGTGTGTCACTTGCTCAAAATGAAGAGCTCATTCCTCAAAAGCAAGTATTCATGTCAATGAAAGTGTCAGTGTCATCAAGATGCAAAGTCCTGCCACCACTGTTTATGAACAAGATAGTCAAATGGCTTTGTCATGTTTTCATTAGGACACTTTACTTTGTACATTTTATCCAATGCATAAAAGACAGACTTTGGTGACACTTCCTGAAAATGCTCAAGACAGCACTATATACTATTTGCACAGCCATTTGAAAACTACAGTAAAGTTAGACATTACTGCATTTAGTGAGGTGTCTGAGTACAAGACACTGAATATGTATGTTTCACATGTTTACTGCATTTGCTCTTTACAATTCTAATTTATTCACAGCATTGAGCAAACAGATAAATAAACCCTTATTTACAACAAACATAAACTTCCTTTGGGTAGAGCTGAGTACAACTGTAAACAATGCTGCAGTACATATTGGAACTGAACCTACAACATACACAGGTCTGTAAATCATTCATCAAATTGTTCAATTTAAAAGACATTTTCAGATTTTTTTTTTAAAGTGTTTAAATAAAATGACCTTGACAGATTTGGACAACTAGTTCAACATTTTTGTATGTACTCAAGTAATGAAATGAGGACTATTAGTTTTATATGGAATGACTATTCAGCATCCACAAGTTTAGTTCATTTTGACTGACATGACAAGCAAATGATAATGTTACAAACAGCAGAGATTGGTATGAAAGCAATTGATGCATGTCCAAAAGCATTTGCAATTTGTTGGAAGGAATGAGAAACTGCTACTATGATGTGCACAAATGACTAATTGTTTTGAGAAATGCATTAACTGTTGTGCAAATGTAAATAGTGTTGAGAAATGCACCAAAGCCACTGAGAAAAACTGAAACAATTCTAATTTATTCACAGCACTGAGCAAAAGGATAAATACACCCTTATTTACAACAAACATAAACTCCCTTTGGGTAGAGCTGAGCATAACTGTAAACAATATTGCAGTACATATTGGAACTGAATCTACAATAAACACAGCTCTGTAAATCATTCATCAAACTGTTCAATTTAGAAGACATTTTCAAGAAAAAAATAAATAAAATTTTAATAAATTTTCTTGATAGATTTTGACAACTAGTTCAACATATTTGTATGTAATGACCAGGGTCAGACGGAATCTGCGGGCTTTTTTGCTATTTCTGCCGAAAATTTTGGTACAAATCTGCGGATTTCTGCAAGTTATTTTGGGAGTACCATAACTAAAAACTTAAAATGTGAAATAAAAAACAAAATCTTTTTAAATTTATTTAATTTTTAAAATGCAGATCCAATTATTTGGTAAACAAAGCAAGTCTCTCATTTAATATATCTACTAAAAGACAGAAAATATTACTGCACAAACTGCATTGCACATAAATCAGATAAACATGTTCATATTAGTCAATATTATTACTGTAATTAATTTAAAAACTAAAAAAATATAAATTCCCACATACATACTCCCACATAAATAAACAGAATCAATAATGGGCTAAAAAATCTGTGCAAGTTCACTCGCAGATTTCGTGTGGGTCTATGACTCAAGCAATGAAATGAGGACTATTAGTTTTATATGGAATGACTATTCAGCATCCACAACTTTAGTTCATTTTGACTGACGTGACATAAGCAAATGATAATGTTACAAACCGCAGAGATTGGTATGAAAGCAAATGCTGCATGTCCAAAAGCATTTGCAATTTGTTGGAAGGAATGAGAAACTGCTACTATGATGTGCACAAATGACTAATTGTTTTGAGAAATGCATTAACTGTTGTGCAAATGTAAATAGTGTTGTGAGAAATGCACTAAAGCCACTGAGAAAAACTGTAAATGTAATAGCGTCAATGAAATTTAAATGACACTAACAGTAACAGCATTTTTTAGATCTACATACAGTAGCATCTGCATGCAGAATAGCGCTGGAATATAAAGTGCTATCAGAAATCAATTAAAGAAATGATTATCAATGAATTTTAAGATTCTGTGCATTCAACACATTCTTGGCAGGGAAAAGGAAAGACTTTCCACCTTCCAGAATGCAAATGCACAGGAAATTGTCTCGAAAAGCAGCTGTGATTATTCTTAAGCCTGGATTCAATTACATAGCTTAGCAAAGAAGAGGCGGAGGTGATGATAATGTGCTTAAAGACACAATTCATGTTGGCAAGTGAATGGCTTATCATGCCATACTGAGTCTTTGTGGGACATTTCAGAATTATGAGGATTTTAGTCAATGCAAAAAAAAAGGCCATGAATCAGAAAGCAGGCCTGTGGGTTCAGAGAAGATCTCAGTCCAACTCACAGATGTACAAACAGCCTGAGTGTGTGTGTGAACAGGTGATAAAACTGGCAAACTGAATTATAGATTGTGCTTTCAGCATTTATCCTGCCAAGCAGTAAAATTACCTTAAACACAAATTCCATGCGTATTAATCTGATTTATGCTCTGATCAATATATATGATATCATACCTCCAGCCAGATGAACAGACTTGTTGAGTAAACTGATTTAAAAGCGCAGATTTTTTATATGTTTTTGGGAGATTATGTTCATACAGTACGTCGGAGAAAAGCTGTGCTAAGGGGATTTGGATCTGACACGGTGTGTGTGTGGCTATAGGATACATGTGGATATGTAGACAGAGCCTTTGGTTATACAGAATCGGCTTTGTAATGCAAGCTGAACTACTGATGTTTTTTAATTATAGGAAGACACACGGTTCAGTTCACCTGGGAGCTTGAGAAGAAAGGGGTATAGAGGTGCTTTGGGTGGCCACTTACAATTCTTATCTTTAATATTTAATATGATTCAGAATAACATTATTTTTGCATCAAAGCGACCCTGAGAAACAGCTGTACTTCTTTTAAATGAGGACTGAGACTAAAACAGGAAATGGTTTCCATTATGTGGATGTCAGTCAGCTTGTGTGTGTGACACTGGTGCATCCGTTGTGCAGAAAACATGCTTTGAATTTACATACGCAGGCTGTTGATCGCACTTCCATCACGGCTGGAGATGTGTTTGTGATGTCCTACAGAAGCACCGTTGCCCTGTTTATAAGGTATCAATGCGCTCACTAACAAATGATCATTAAATCAATCAATGCAGGTTAACTGCAGATAAAAGTAGTATATACAATATTGTCATAATAAAAAATTAAGAGGCATTTATGATTCTCATATTGTGTTTTGAAATGTAGCTGTGACGTGATAAATTATTAACAGAAGCCTCTGTTTTGTTCACAGGCATACAACAAATACATTCAAGAGTCTATATATGTATAAAGATTTGAAAGTATAGTTGTAGTGTAGGATATATTCAATCACAGGGTGGGTTTACATTTCAACAAATTAAATGTGATTTACTTTATAGACAGACAGACAGATAGATAAATAGAAAAATAGGCAGACAGACAGACAGATAGTAAGATGGACAGACAGACATACTGACAGACAGAAAAACAGACAGACAGACAGACAGACAGA